>NNCF01127569.1:71383-127295 GCA_002313205.1 Laupala kohalensis | reverse complement strand
TCACATCTAAGTTTCGTCGTGCTGACATCTAAGTTTTTTGTCGTGCTGACATCTAAGTTTTTCGTCGGGCTCACATTAAAGTTTTTTGTAGCCGTTCTGGTGCTGCTCAGATGCTGCTCTGATCGCGCACAGATCTTACAGTTGTTCGCGCGCTGTTCGCAACTCAGATCTTGAAGAGTTTTCGAATAGATGTTGACGCTGCTGACGTTGCTCAGTGGAGTCTTTTGGTGAGAAGCTGACAGCTCACAGACTGTTGAGGGACTGATCTCCGGGAGGACCCTACTTAGCGGCGGTAATTGGTCATCTTGAGAGGTATGGTACGTATTACGAAAGAAAGGCACGAACGTTAGAATAACTTAGTGCCCAGACAGACTTTAGTTTTAAATGAATCATGCCATAAGTAAAGTCAGTGNATTGTAATTAAATTCAGTGCTTTGATATCGCTTTAGATAAAGGGAGATGTTTATTGTTAATTAAATTAAGATTGTAATTAAATTCAGTGCTTTGATATCACTTTAGATAAAGGGAATGTTGATTGTTAACTAAAGAAGAAAAGATTTTAAATTCAGTGTAAGTTAGTTTGTGTGTTTTTTGTAGTGATGACGTCACTTCGGCGTTAAGGTGATTGTTAACTGATAACGATTTATATTTGTGTCTTTTGGGGGAATTTCTGCCTGAGGGATTTGTAGTGATGACGTCACGTCGGCGTTAATGTGAATGTTTAAATGTAAATGGTAAAGCCAGTGATTTCACGTGTGTTTTCTTTTGGTGGGAGTGTGGCCCCTATGGCACTAATGTTTGATGTTTTTATTTGTCTTTTGGGAGAGTGTAAATTGTGCTTCAATGAGTTATTAAATGTTTTGTTCATTGCTCGAACACCAGATTGTTGTGTTGTCCTTGTGAGTGGCTCCCATAGAAATGAGTATTCAGTTCCCTATTAGTTAATAACAATAAGAGATTAGTTAGTCACAATATTTACTATGGCAAACTAAATGTAAAGCGAAAGAAATTAATTTTAAATTTTGCTGGGTGAAGGATGGAAAAATTTTCATTAGAAAGGATGAGGGAAGTAGAATAATCAGAATTCTGAGGGNTTTTATTTTATCTAATTATTCTGTATCACACACGTCGTAGTACATTATCTAATATTTGTTCGGCTTTCAGCCGTCATCCTAATTGACTTTTTTCTGGATTTTCCTCAATTGCTTAAGGTTAATACTGGTTAATTATATACTTCTCCTATTATTGTGATATAATTTATGTATTTTTTACACATGTAAGTTTTATTATTATGTATATGTTCATGAATGCTCTATTTATATATGTACTGTTCTTTATGTATATATGATTATTATGTATTTATTGATGGTCGTCAGGTGGAAGAGCAGATCTGATGGCTTGAGCCTAACCACATAATAAACCAGTTAATAATAATAATAATAATAATAATAATGGTCTCATCTCAAACACATTTCACATTTTAGATAAATTTTAAGAAATGTACAGAAACGTAAGTGGCGTACCTACTTCTAGTGAGGACCGAGGAGAAACTATTTTTTACATGACTAAAATTACATATCCAACACAGTCGTATTTTAAAAAACTGATAATCGAGTTGTAAATAATATACTTAACCATTATTTATTTCATTATTATAACAAAAGTATTTTATTTTTTGTGACCCATTTGGAGGCCTCTGCAGGTTCAAACCCGTGACGGACCGTTCCGTTCGCACCTTCCCAGGATCGCTACTGCCAAGTTTCCAGAATGCTCTCGACACTCGTACTTACACTGAAGAGCATGCTACCGTTTAAATACACACCGTTTAGTTGAGTCACACCAAACAGAGGAGAATGCATGTACGCGCAAATGTGTTGAAGTCTTCTTGAAATATGTTCCTCCATCATTGCATTGCACTCACCTCAAGCAGCAATTGACCTTGCGAGATGATTTCTGTTGCTCACACAAAATTCACTTCAAATGTCAGTAAGCAAAAGTGGAGGTATTCAGTATAAGTTTTCCGAAAATTATCAACTGATAAGTTTTTGTTCTCTTAGCTTCCGTATCAACCCAACTAATCTTTCTTTACGGATCTAAGAATAAATACAGATCAATACGATACGATAGTTTAAATACTTCCCTGTTTTTCTCGTTATTTTGATAACCACATTACATAACATGCTTCATACTTTTGATGCCGTGTATGAACCGGAAAAAAAATTAAATAGAGTTTTCTGTAATTTACTTACTGTAATTTAAATACCGTAATTTATGTCTAATTATGCCCGTCCATGTTCCGGGTCACAGATAAACACAGCTTCACTTATATCCTGTGGTCAAGACTATTGCATTAAAAATATTTTTCTCTACAATACTAATTAGACGAGAATTTAGCGACAACGGTACTCACTGAAGGAGTGGCAGTATGCATCTTATAAGGCACTTCTCTATCGGACACTTCACCTGTTCGATGACGAGTTTCAAACCTGCACGAAATTCCCATGACGAGCATCCAGCCCCGTTGGTGTAAGAAGCATATCGTCACCACCACTCCCACTTCTCTCAGGATCGATCGTGTCATCTTGCACGATTGCATCGATTAAGATTGCGATTTGTGGTGGAGAATGTGACAATTTATTTTCAGGATTGCCAGGATAAATCTAATTCTCAATACTAAAGATTAATTAGAGACAGTTATGGTTCATCTCATTCGATACACTCTTAATTCTTCCGAGTGAACTTCAACTCAATACGATGAATTTCCACTCCTTTTCTCGACTGAAATTTTGTCACTTTCTCGTTTCGTGTTGCGATAGTTGTTGTTTTCGTTCAACACGACATTTGGAATACAAGACTAAAACAAGGAAAACCAGGCGAAAGAAGTATTCAAGATTCGTACTCCACCAGTTTCATTATTCGGAATACCGCCCCTGTCACCTCCTTGGCCCCAAAACTTATTTGCCAAAGAAACCTCAACCCTCTCATCACAGGAGGTCACTGCATCTACTTAGCTCAAGACACTCCCCACCCTTTATCCTCATCCTGAGCTCTTTGGCGCAGCGTCAGCGTGTTTCTTGTCTCCTACGAGCACCGGTGACACAGTTGACGGCCAACTTTACCTCATGGACAACATGCATCAGCTCGAAAACTATCGCTCGATCTTCATCGGGAAGGGAATGGGAACGCAAAGTATGCTATATCCATCGACCTAAAAAAATGACACAAAAGTAATTGACATGATAAAAAAAACCTTGATGCTTTCGAGGTGGAATTGCGAACAATTTTGGACAAGCTCTCTCGAGTTACGCCGCCGTTCTTACGTTTCGGCCGCAATCCACGATCATCCTTGAAGTTCCATTCATATTTCAAGAGAATTATTAAGTGTCACATATCTTAAATATGCGGGTCAGAAAGTAACGCTAAGCTTTTGGTTCTTGGATAATACATAATTCATTGTCACCAATCTTCATGCACATAACAAGAATCGAAAAATCAGAAGAAATGAATCGCACTCGAAGAAATTGTTTTGGACGTATTTACCAAGTATCGATTTCGAACAAACAAATGACTTAAGAAATATAGTCAATGTAGATTGGAAACAATCATAAAACGAATATTACGAGAAATTTAGTAACTATGCATCAATTATAAATGATCAATTATCAATCAGAAACAATTCCAAAGCATGTGCAATTCACACAAGTTGTAAGTACACGCACCATTCTCATTCCTCACGTAAACAGGTCAATATTTTCAAGAGGTAACATCATTCAAATTCAACACACATCTTATTCCTGGGATTATATAATCTGCTGAAAGATTTGCATTTCAAATCAAAGTTCCGATCAACTATATCTTCAATGCTATCAGACAATTGTCCGCACACAAAGTCTCAGAGAAAATGCATCTTACGCAATAAAAGAACGTTGTCTGTTTTACTGTACAACATACAGATCCCTAACGAAAAATTACCTTCCCCAGTACACTTGAAAGAGATATCTTATTTTTCTATTTATAGAATTCTATTCAAGAAATTTTGCAACGTAGCTGACCGAGAGGAAACTCAAATATAAAAGTAGCATTACTAGAATAAGCTCAAATAACCATTTTGAGATAACTGAGACTTCAGTTCACAGCTAATTAAAATTGTAGTACTTGCTCTTATATCATGGAAGAAGTAAAGGATCATTCTTTACGAAAATTTCGTTAATTTCCCAACACCAAACGTCTTCATTTCCTTCATTGAGTATTACTGACTTCTTAGAAATGGTGCTAGGTCTAATGCATAACATAGTCCAATTTCTTATCGTACCAGAACTAATTAACAAATGGGGACATTAGATAAGTATCTTTACGACGTACATAAAAATTCGAAATACTTGCTTGTTCAGCAAAAAGTGCGGAACACAAGTTTAGAATGGTAGGAATACAAAATAAATCAACAGATATGATATATGCAATACTTAATGGGTTAGGTATACTTCCCCACAACAAAAATTCAAAATGGTCTTTCCAATCTCCTGTCGAATCTTATCGCTCTAATTCTTTCGTGGGATCAATATATTTTAAAAAAAATACGGAATAATATTTTAAAAACTTAAGGTAAATGTCAAACAATTGATTAGCTAAAATTATAAGAATAATTCTGGAGTACTAATGCAAAAAATAGCTACTCCTAATCACTTTGGTCGGCGTCAAAGCGTTCAAGAAAGAACGAACTTTTATATACAGACATGATGCTCGTGAAACGGTCGTACGATATAAACTTAGCCCTAACAAGAGGTCGAGTGCTTCCTGCCCAATGCACGTCCCTGTGTTCGTGGTCCAGGCTCCCAATCAACGCCAGACGGCTGCACCTCTTCAAAGGACGGCGGACATCGCAATTCATCCAAGCGGTTTGTTCGCGGTTGAACTTCCGAATGAAGGCGAGCAGGCAAGCGCTTCACCGACCACACAAGAAAAGCTGCGTCCGCCGTGAAAAGCCAGGTGGGGCGCCCCCTCACACAGGAAGAATATTACGCACACTCCGAGTGTAAAAAGGTTCCACCTACGCTCTACACATCTCGCGATGTCCCCGGAGAACACACAAGAGAGAAAATTGCTTCTTTGAAAGGGAGTCGACCTAAAGGTTTACTTAACTACACCGGTCAAGGTCTGCAATGTCCATTGCGTCTGTTGGTAAACCTGAAACTTAAGTGAATCTAAACCCCAAAAACTCTTGCGTGGGGAGGAGATATGAAAATTATGCCTGTTATATTATTTCAAGAATGACATTTGATACGAGATTGCGAATATTATAACCCAAACCGAACACCTATAATATTTGTGTCACGAGACTCGAAATTCGGATATGACCCGAAATCCGAAGATGTGCCGTCGCAAGGGAATATTCATACACGAATGTATACTAGGTTTACCTACATCTAATATTTTCGCTCGGAAATACGAGGTCAGCTCTGGAGTGGAGAGTAGTGATAATGAAGGACTAACTCTAAAATTCAAGTTATTACTCCAGTAGACACTTTTTTCGGTAAAAAAAAGAAAAACTACCAAGTACGAACATTTTATAAAAATTACTGATCGGATAAAATAGCGATACATAATCCACGTTTCAGAGAAGAGATTACCAAAATTACACCGCTTATTGTGGTGGAACGAAGACTAGGAATAAAGAAATAACCGAATAGTAGTTGTAACATTTAGCCCTATACAATCAATATGAACATTTATCTATTCAATGTTGATTCAATGAAACATCGATTGAATTTTTCGCTTCTCCTAAAAACATTTCTTTTCTAAACTTGCGTCTTTGTTCCTTAGCATAAGTAATATTTTATGCTATTTCATATAGTGAAATATGATATAGTCAAGGATACTCCCTCAAAAGAATAATAAAAAAAACATTGTATGACCAGTAAAAGTAAAACTGAAAAGGCAGGACGGATACAGGATATATAAAAATACACTTACCTCTGGTTGGTCCGAAAATTAACGTACAGAGGTAGTTTCGTACATTAATTTCTTTACCAATTTTATATATTAAAATGTACGAACTATATTGGATCATAAGTAATACAATTTTAATATCAGTCCCACAATATAACGTATCAGACAACTGACTAATTCTAAAAACTGTACAAAGAAACACTGCGTGATTAAAATAAAACGTATTATTAATCTATCAATATTTTCAAAATATTGAAGTACAGAGTAATAATACACAGGCGGTAGACAGGATTCGGAAGACGTTTCACTTCTCTACATCTTGCAACATCTTCAGCTGAAGACAGCAGCACCGTAGAACGACCCCTAACTCTTTACAGACGCCGCCGGAAGCAACAAAGCAATAAAGTGAGATAAGAAAGTTCTACACCCCATTTTTTTAAATTGACGCAACCCTAACATCCTGTCCCTAGCTTCCGCTTTCGCGAATGGAGTACCTGGAACGAAGTTGTTCTTCGGCGTCATCATTTCTTTTAACCCAATGCTATGTGTTCGAGAGGAAGATGAGAGGTTGCCATAAGTCTATTTATGGCTGGTGAATTATAAGAGTGCCAAATACCCTTCTGTGTGCTTCCTAGCGTCGAGTAATGTACGAATATTTTGAAGGTCAGAAGATGGCAAGTGTTTATTGTGAGNAAAAAAAAAAAAAAAAGCCCTACCTCTTTATCCACCCTTGCAGATTTTACTTGGGTCATCCGGGATTTGAACCAACGTCACCAGAGGTAGAAAGCGAGTGCGCGTCTACACCACGCATCCTCAGTATCAAAAAATTGATCCAATGTATTAACTGCGTCGGACGCTGTATTACCTAATGTTAAGGAACTTGACCAAATTTAGAACCATTTTATCATCATTAACCATTGTGTCAATGATGGGAATCACCATTAATTGGAATCACAGTTGTCTCTGGACAGTGAAGGAGAAGCACAGAACCGTCGAAATCAAGTATAAAACTATAGGTTTTATTCAAGCTATGAATATTGTACAGAAAAATAATGAATGGGATTAGTCTGAAAAACAATATATTTACAATGTTATATTTCTTCTTTGTGTATGATATATATAAAGATAAATAGATGTAACCATATTGCTGTTAGTTTATATTATCACAAAGAGAAGGAATATAATTGTTCGGCACGGTCGCGCGTAAGAAAAAGAAAAGAAACGTCTTATTAATTTACTCACAAAACCAAATGATCACATACACTAATACGCAACTGTCTCCTAGATTTTTCATTCGTCTTCTGCGTAACCGGACGGAGCCTATCACACAAATCAAGTATCGTACGTTAGAACATTCAAGAACAGTTCCGCTACCATAGCAGCAGCTTCAACACGACGAAATGATCGGGACGAGTGAACTTCAAATATGGACGCGGTGGAGGTTGCCAATAACCATATTTTTGAAAAACTGGATAACCGTAAGAATAGTTTCTTTTTTGTATTACATTAATTGCCTCAATAAAAACGTTGTTACAATAAATCATCTTGAAAATAAGGATAAAAACTCTTAAGTAAGAAAAAGGAACGGAAGTAGAAAAAAAAATCAAATAGCTAAATCTTATGAAATATTTTTCTGTTATGGTAATATCACACGAAATTTACCATTTTGGAGAGAAAATATTAATTGATAACACTGATGTTTTGATATTGTGGTTTAGGGAATCGTCCTTTGTAGTAATTTTATCCATGTTTCCTTTGCGTTTCTTCAATTTTCAGAACGCTGGAAGACGACACACAAGTTTGGGTTGTAAAATTTTGCGTGTCAGTATTTAGTGTTTTGTAAACTCTCTTCTTTCTTACGAAAGAAGAAACTTTATTTACGCGCTTTATACTTAATTCTCGCAAAAATAAGTTATGTTGAACGGTTTCGCCATACCCGATAGATAAGTGTAGAGAAAGGCACAAGATATATCGATCGGTTATTGAAAACTCGGTTCGGTACCCGCTCAGCAAGTACCCGGCAAATTGTGAAAAAGTCGTGGAAGACGGCCTAAACCAAATTAAACATTCATATTATCGTACAAAATGTTGTTTCATTCAATTAGCTAGTTCTTAAAAATGTTGAAAGTTGAATTCTACATAAATCGTACTCCCTAAAGAGAATTAAGGATTATATGGACAATGACAGTTCAAAACTATACAAATAATATACTATAGAAAGTGGACAAGACTGACCTGACGAAAGATACTATCGCAAAAATCACTTTTCCAGTAATTAGTTCCAAAAATACATTCCATAAAAGATCAGCAGCATAAACTAGTTTTTACTACGACTCATATATAATACAAAGGTGACACATCGAGAGACACTTGGATAGAAGAGAAATGAAATTGAAAAACACATCAAATTCTCTCAGGGTGTGTTCTTTTATTAATTATGGTAAATATTGAAAGTATTATAAACCATATTTTGCTGGAATAAACATACGGTTATCAGAACAGGCAATTTCACTTTTCCCAATCTTGTTGGTGTTTCTCAAGGTTCAGCACAAGATAGACATTCCGGTCTTTCATGTAGCGACACAAAGCAGTGATAAAGGAAATCATTTCTCAGTGAGGATAATCAAAGGAAGGAAGGTTTTAAGAGTATCAATAAATTTTATTAAGATTATCAGTATATCATTATTTTTTTTAGTCGTTGCGGAAAAAGAAAATAATTTAAAATTCTTAAACGGCCCCTTGTATATTATCCACCTCAGACGATTTCGTCATATCTTTAAGTAATGTTAAGTCCAAAGGCCGAAATAGAAGATCAAAAGGTCACTGTTAATCTTTCGTAAACTTTCGTTTCATAAAATTTTCATGATTATCTTTTATTACAAAATATGATCGAGTCGCAATTTAAAATTAATTTTTCACATAGCAAATCGATTTTTCTCACAAAATTGTAATTTTTACAAGAGTGAGCGAAATGTAAATCGAGAAGTTCCACTGAAATTGATCCAATGGAATGAAAGAAAAATTAAAAATTAGTCGAAATAATCAGTAGCATTTATTATAACGATAATGCATTACAGTGGTATAATGATACAAAAACAAACCGTAAAATGTTGGTTTCCCGGTTATTATATAATAATGGAAGAACATGAAAAAATATTTCTCTCCTGTTTGCAACAGCATTATCATCGAAATTTCAAACCGTGCCTAAGCAGGCATTTTATGAGTAAAGCAGATGTTAACATTAATGTGAAAAATTTTAAACCACCAGTCTGTAATACAAAGTTAGCACGAAACCAAGGCAAAGTAATCTCGGCACAACTACCACGTTTCTGTCGTTGATACCTTTTAGATACTTCTTTAATACACATGATACACGATCATTCAATTCAACCAAGTATTACATACTCCAGCTACTCTGCCTCGGGGCCACGATTCCTTTTTTTATGAACTCTATATCCTCAGTCCTCTGTAATCAAACACCAAAATCGTATTTTAAACGTTTCAGTAGCAAGCAATTTACATTACATCTTTGGAGCATCTTCCATAGTGTTGCAGAGATTACGTCATAACCCAATAATCATATAGAATTAACTTTTTTTCAAGATTTGACACTATGAGTGATATAACAGTGCAAATATAGAAAGGTGAATAATTTTGATATACATTAAATGTCCCAACGTGATGTGGCAATGTTCAAAGTCTCTTCTTTGTGAAAATATGGGTATTCAACTTAACTGAATTCAGCTGAATCCAAAGCAACGTGTTCCGTGTGTTTCGTAAAGGATAACGTGAGGAAGAATAATTATTACTTTCAAAGATAAAATATACAGTATTATAATAACTTTTTGCAAATAAAAAAGAAATATATCGGAGCTCAACGTACAAATCTTTAAATGTCTTGATCAGACACAAACTTTCATTACTTATGTATTTATTTATTTGTTCTGGTAACTCCGATCTCCTGGCACAAACTGCAAAAAGCATAATCCACTTTACCTATTCTCCTTATAGTTGAAAAGTATTCTCAGTCAATTAAATTATGATATAAATTTTTCATGGCATTTCATAGCAATTCGCTTAAGAATTAATGTTGCAAATAACGCAAAGGTAATTTTTCATTTCGTAACTCAAGTTTCTCTTTTCCATCTCAACATTACGAAATAAAATGTGATAATATTTCGCAACCAAGTAGAAGAAAGAATAAATGATTAGACGAATCTGCATTGACAAGAAAAGCCTACAGTTCTAATTACATTACTAAGCTAATACAAAACGACAACTAAGCTGAGACAACAAAATAAATTTCAATTACCTGGGAGACCATTCAGCTTCAACACATTGGAATCTGAAAACAAAACAAAAACAAAAAATGTCAGAAAATAACTATAATCAAACATAAAAACATTTCCGCAAACATATTAGTCGGGAAAGTATAAAGAGAATATTTATATTCTTTCGCGGATGTGTAATTTATGCAACAGTTGCGCAAGAATCAGTACAAGACTCCTAGCGGAAATCAAGCGCTCCCGGATGTTGTTCATCCGTTCAAGTTTCAGCAATTACTAAGGTCAAACTCTTATGTCGGATGGAATAAATATCTATTCTCAAATGGAGGACTTTGTCGACACACATTGTTCATCTTCAGATAAGCTCTTACAAATGTACGAAATAATTCTTTGGTGCACATAAGGGGGCAAGAATGAGAAGGATCAAAAAGGATAAAGTAATGTTAATACATAGTAAATCAATATGGTTTCACGAAGGTATAAATGAAAATAGTACCCAGGTCACTGGGCAGTGGCGAAAACTTTCACTCCTTTTAAAAATTCAGTTAGAAAATAGCTAAATTTTTGTATAATAATTAGGAATGCGCAGAGGTGTAAACTATGAGAATATTTGAAAATTATTAACTTACTAAACTATTTATTCAAATATAATTACAATTATATTAGATAATTATTTACCATCTTATACGAATTATTAAAAAACACGCGCGCATTACTTTCTACGTGGCAATATCTGTAATAACCTTCGCAATTCCCAAATTATATCTGATTCTATACTCTATACGCCTATAGGGTAAGTCATGGTAAAGGTTTGCACGGGGAAAATGTTTGAATTGAAGTCTGAACAGGAGGGAGAAGTCGTTTCGCGTAACAAGACACAAGAAGCATGTAATAATGTTTGTCTCTACATTTAAGAAGCTGCTTGCTCGGCAGATGCTTCCAATAAACTTAGAGAGTGGAACAGATTTCTTAGAAAAGGAAATTACGTTGCCTGTCCTTGCTACGAGTTGATTTCCTTCCATCTAAGTATAAAAAATATTTGACAAAAATTACACATGTCTTAGGTACAAAGGCCTTCAGACTCATCAGAGTCAAAAGACAACGTAACTTAAGTCTAGTATGACGAGTGCAAATTATAAATCACATTCCAAAGTTAACGGCTGAGGACACATTTATTAAGGAGATTCTTTCTTTTTTTACAAATATATTTAATTTCCTTTATACATCAGATCATCAAAATATACTATTTAATAATTGTAATAAATTATTAAGACTTCAAAAATGAATGACTTAAAACAAAACTTCCCCAAATTCTGTATGAGAAATTTCCGAAACATGCTTTCCGTACAAATAGATGATCGTTAAGTTCATAAACTAGCCGAAATCGGATTGAAAATTAAAATCTCACCATTTGTATCTATGACATACCTTTATAATTCTTGTTTTGAAATTTACAACAGACCTCCAGAAAAGCACATCAAGTTTTCCATAACATAATTCTAACCGGAGACATTTTTGGAGTGATATTAAATAAATGAAAATGGGGTTAGAAAACTAAAGTACTTCAACAGTAATTAGGTGAAAATTATACCATAGTGATTAAAAGAATATATTAATTTCAGTGATAATAAGTCACTTAAGTTTTAAGTAGAATTAAAAAAAAAATATTCCGTTTCAAATTAGAGTGCCTATGCCATCGATGCTATAGAAATTTTTATCAAGAATAGGCGATAAATCCCCGCCAATAATCAGAAAAGGAGTCTCAATAAAAATAGATTCAAGAATGAGATGCTAGATTCTCGCGGCCGCATAATACGACGGAACTCAAGAAAACGTAGGCCAAGTGAAGGCGTAATACAAGCAAGTCACTACTAGGACACCCAGGTGCATACTATTCTGACGAAATAATGTTACTATTTATTCTTCAAAGAAACTTCGGCGGGAAAGAAATAAACTAGCTTTCAAGCATGACCTCATAATGCTGAAAAGCGACTGTTTTCTCAGTGCAAAAGACAAACTTCCAGAACACCAACTTGTTTGATAGTGGTGTTTGGAAAGGAACTGACACACCAAAGACCCCACAAAAACCTTTATTTGTTTATAAAATCATACTCACAAAGTTTCTCCGTTGATAATTTTGAGTTCACCTTCAATTTTTGCTTTTCCCTCTTTACAAATACAAGTCACGCCGAACAGAATTTTCCTCTATCAGGTAATTACCCTACGGATTTATGTCATATAAGAACAACTAACAAATACTATCTCAACACCCTCGCAGACAAAAAAACTTCTTCCCAGGACGGGGAAACACGAATACGACAATTTTAATCGTTTATAACAAGAGAATGGTATCGGTCAGTCTCTTACTGGATATCGTCAATTTCAAACCTACACAGCACGATGGCTCGGACGAGGTGTCGGGGGTGTGGTGGAGTGAGGTAGTAGTTTGAAGTCGATCATGACCACATTCCAATTCAAGCAGTAGCATTTATCGAGTATGATTAAAAGAAAAAGAAAAATCTTTTAATGAATGGTCATCAAATCTTATTCCAAGGAAGACAACAGCGAACACTTTAACGAGGAACGATTCTTTAGCAACGTTTCTTCATGCACTGACGATAGTATGTCAGTCTCTGGCTGAACGCATCAGTTCACAGCCGAAATATGACAACATCCCTTTTGTTATCTTATTGAAAGAGTACGTATGTTATTCACGCAACAATTCTGGGGTGAAACATTTGAGAACGACTAACGCCAGTCAGAACTTTGATTCATGCTTCCTATCCCCTCAATTACATCTACCATACATCTAAAAAATTCCCGAAAGTTTGAAACATGAACAGAGACTGAAATCTGCGTACGAATAATTCCGCAAAATAAAAATAAGAACACCATATGGTTCACCTTCACTCCGTTCCTCAGTTCGTGGATTTCTTCCCAGAGTTAGACTTGGGAGAGGTACCAAATTCATGCATTTGGTTTTCCTCTAGCACGTAGAATTTTCCTAGTTCGTGCAAGCCCCCCCCCCCCCGGAAGATCTATGGCTACCTATGGCTACATGACAAGTGTGTGCTTGACGGGTTATAGGGCAGTATCGGCAACAGCGAATGTGTTGATGCATTATTCAGCAAAGAACCGGTCCAAGTGACTGCTGACCTTCCTCCTCCTACCCCACCTTACAGATGCATAAAAGCTTCTCGAGTATTCTGCAATTGGTTCCACAAGTGGAACAGTGATAGTGGGACTTAGTAGGGCATTATACAACGCAAGGCAATTCCGGATCCAACGAAACGGCATACACGGGGAGGTTCGCACAAACAATACACATAGCAGGAATTTACGATTATCCGAATCACGCTTAACGTAAGAATCACTAACTTTTTTTATGTTCTGAAGTTTTTGCATTAAAACTTGTGGACCTCAGTTTACAAGTAAATAAGTGTATTACTATGTTCTTACAGAAATATTTGAATTCAGAGTTCATGAAAAGGAAACCTAAGACTTTGATTTCACATTATAATTAATATTTTCAGAACTCCATAAACATGATAAATTAAAAGTCGTTTCTATGTTGCTCATTTTTTTATTATTGGTATTAGAAAGCTTTTTCGGCTGCATAGCAACCATCGTCAGTAACATACACTGAGTGTTGAGGAATATTTTTGGCGAATGCATTGCTATGCAGCCGATGGTTGCTATGCAGCCGAAAAAGCTTTCTAATACCAATAATAAAAAAATGAGCAACATAGAAACGACTTTTAATTTATCATGCTTTGATAATGTTGCTAAAGCACCACAATTACCAAGAACTCCATAAATGAATTTTCCTTAGCAATACGACATATTTTTACCGGCATTTGTTCCCAAATAAACAATCGAATTAAAGGGACAGCATTATGTTTGGGGCTGTGGTATTTTGAATTAATTTGGACAGCATTTTACATTTGTATTCTAACATTTTTCCAGAGGACTACAGAACTAAATTTGTTCCTTAATTCAGTAAATTCAGCGAAATTCAGTATCTCCTTTGAAATTATTGTTAAAAGTGTATCCAGTAAATTCGTAAATAATGCCATAATTTTGTTGTATTTGAAGCTAGAGGGCTGTGATCCTAAGGTTTACCGCTTAACCTCAAAAGTAAAGCTTCAGTGTAAAACATTAGGAGCAGACAATCTCAAGAATTTATATGATTCAGGAACTATTCATAGTTATGAAAAAATACAATGGCTAATGAGCTTTTTTTTTGTTGATTTATGTACCTCGTCTGTTTGTTTGTTTTCATTTATTGCATTTCAATAACTATAATCAACTAACACATACAATACTGATATACTTCCTGAATACATTATAAAGCCATATTATAATTAAACTTTCCCAAGGAGTGGTTTGCAGTTGCATGGAACCTCGCGCAATGCAAAACATGTCAACTCGCCATGTTACATTGCTTGACACAATAGTAACATGCTCTACTTCTTAGATGGAGAGCGCAGTTGCCGTAACAATGCGACCCAGTTACTCTCTAATACACTAACGATTCTAAAGCAGAGATCGTGGGCAAGAAAGAGTGAACAAAACATTTACATTAGTCTCATGAAAGCCGCTCACTGTAGGGCATGGAGCAAACACCGCATGCACATTTTTTTTTTTAATGTTCGAACTTCCAAATAAAGTTAAGGGCAATAGATCATGATTCGACAAGAGACACTAACTAACGTCATACTATTATATAATTGATAAATTTGAATTCTCTGCGGGGGTAAACGTAAAATCTTCAACACCCCAGAAACAAACCAATAATACATGATCAGGCGAAACATTGAAAAAGGGGTTCGTGTATTTTTTTACCGAAGTATTTGCTAGATTTAAAAAAGAATATGAAAAGTGAGATAAATTGTGCAGATTATGATGAACATATTGCCAACTATCTTTCTTCATTTTCTTTGGCACTCAATGTGTTGCGATTTATTTTTGGTACGCTTATTCCTACGTCCTTGGTTTTATTCAGGGTGTGTAATATACACACTGGTTTTCTTTATCATACGTGTTGATTCACAGCCTTATGTACTGTTTTCTTTTGTCCTATGATAAATATTTCATTATCTATTAGTCTAGTTTCAAGTTCTAGGTAAGTTTTTGAATAAATATTTTCGTCTATAACACCTTGCGATGCAGATGTTTCGAGTGTTTTTGGTAAATTATACGCAAGTTATATGTATTTAAATTATATCACATGTAAGTCAAAATTTAACCCAAAATTTAACCCAGAATCATGATATTGCTGGCAATGGAGAACTTTGTTTTCTTTTAGACATTCAGTTTTAATGATCAATATAATGGAAATAAAACAATTGGATTATAAAACGATTATTTATGCAAAAAATTCAAAACCTGAAGGAAGTAAAGTCGCGGAAGTTCATCTAATAACATATTTCAATATGAAGTAGCCAACACAAGAACGGTTCGTAGAGGAGAATTTTACACGACATATCACATTAGTACAAAGCACTGCACCCAATAGCCATGAACTTTTCCAATATAAAAATTAAATGCAATATATTGTATTGTATCGTACATGACGTTTCACAATGAAGCATAGGAACGTATTAGGAAATAAAATACGCCCGATATCACGAACTGTACGACATAAGTTTATAAGAAGAATTATCATTGATCAAATTCAACAGCGCCTAAGAAAATGCATGAAAACTGCTCATGGACACTTGGAGAACGCTAATATCCCACAAACTTTCCAAAAGTTGGAAGCTCAGTGTAGCAAGACTGACTAATCATAAGAACAAACTTGGGACCACCAACGTGATAATGTAAGCAGCCAAGCCCGGGATGTATTTGCAGCAAAAACCAAGTAATAATAGTCGAGTGGAAGGTAGGGATTCCCAACAGGAAAACTAGCTACGCATTCCCATAACGATGGTAACGGAGACCAATGAAACTATTTGTGTTTATTAATTACAATCAAAGTCAATGAATAAAAATTACTAATTGATATTTTTACTTTACTTTCACACATTATCTTGGCTAAGGAGTCTCGAAGCAGAGAAAATTAATGCAAATCTCGGGTACAAGAGGAATCATCCGATGATAAATCTTATAGAAGACAACAGAAATGATATGCTCACCACACTCACTATAAGCATTATACTTTTGAGACTTCCGAGCGTTGAAACTAATAGAAGTGAAAATAACATTCATAAACCTCTCCATAGTGGTTTGTATTGGTTGTCCTGTGGCCTTCAACAAAATAATTCCTGAAAAATATAAAATTAGTTATTCTCCTAAATTAGTTCACACAGAAAAAACAGTAAATTATTGTAACCATCCCTAAAATGACTCAATCTTAACTCTTCTATTACTGCGTAGATATTACATTGCAAAACTCAGTTTGTAAGCCCCATACGTTAACGTTCCGACACAACTTACAGCGAGACTTAAAACTTGCTGAAAAGAATTTAAAGCGACTCCACTGAATACTCACAACCTTCCCGAGGGTAGAATATCACTTAACTTCAATGTCATATAGGGGACGCGGAAGTTAAGATAGGAACGACAGCCCATTCCTAACATTCTATCTTTCAGCTGCAACTAAATTGAGTCGCATCAAATATCGCTACGTATAAATTGACTGCACAGACTCTGTGTAAATGTTGTGTGCAATTAATGCCGTACTAAAAAAAATGGGGGCCCTAGACACTTAAACGTTTCAGACCCCTACTTTCGAAAAATATGCAAATAATATTATATATGCAAATAATTATACTTTTCACAGTGAATAATTGTTTTACTATCATTTTTATGCAAGTTTATACTTGCATAAAAATAAATAAAAATACATGCATTTGTTATGAATAACAAAAGAATGTCTAATGACCATGTCATGTTAGGTACTTTTTTTTCTTCACTTTCACGGGTCTTTTTTAATTTCCCCCCCCCCCCCCCTTGAAATCGGGGGTCCTAGGCCAGTGCCTAGTCTGGCCTATTGGGTAATCCAACACTGTGTGCAATACAGTAGTGATAAGAACCTTTAATTTGAGACTCGCGGGACACCTGTATTACAACTTCGACGCAGTGAAACAATTTTTCATCCATCCTCATATTCGGGAATTTAGACCCCAATCGTCCCCTTAATTTACAATGAATAAATTACAGAGGATTCGCAAATAAAGTTATCATAAAATATCTAATACTAATAATCTGTAGGTGTGCAGCGTAGAAGGTTTAAGTCTCTACATAACAATGCTTGATCCGCTGAGTAAACAGAAGTTCGCAGCGCGTTGGGGCAGCATTCGCTTTGTTCGTGCTGGCAGCCGGTGTTCGCTGCCTGTTGACGCGGACATGCTGAGTGAGGGGCACAGGGTGCGCTAGAGAGCAACCCCTGGACTCGCAAGTCCTTCAGTCCTCCCTTCGCTTGTTTGCTCAAGAAACAAAGGAGAACTCTGGCGTCGCATGGGCATTCGACTCCCGACCACACGAAGACAGTCTTCCTGGCAAAAATAGAAATCTCAGCGAAGAAGAGTTTTGGCTGAAACGTAATACCAAGAGGTACAGTAGAACCTATTTAATACGGCATATTTGGGACCTGAACAGTGTCGGATTTGAGATTACATTTTTAAAACTAATTGCTATGGACAAAGTAAACAAAACAATGGAGGTAATTGTTAAAAAATACAGCAAACGTCAAAGACGCGGCATGAAAATTAAATTAAAAAACAGATTTTAAAAAAATGATCGGTCATTGCCGAAGATGCCGGATGTCAGACTTACAAGGTTTTACTGTAACACATTTCATTTCTCTACTTAAGGAAAATATTGTAAACAAATCAAAGATCATTCTATGTATTAACACAAAGAAAAAGTTTTTTTTTTTTTTGAAATATTATATCCATTTTGAAGTTTGATATTCTTTAAGATGAACTTCCGTCTTGCAGAAGTGATGTTTCATAATCACTATTCCACAGCGACATACAACACAAAATTGATTACCGCAAGAAACATGTTTAATGAACCAAATGACGGTGATACGAATGCTGGTAATAGATTCTAGGATGGTCACAATCTACAATATCGCACAGACAATTTGGCCAAACACGAAATAGAGGATATTTCAGTGAAACGAGATGTAATTTGCCGGTAATTTTACTCGATCTTCGAACTGGATAAAATCTTTAATGATTCAGGACTTGGTAATGCAGTGGAAAATGAGGTGGAGGAGGAAAGAACACACGAAAGGTGGTTTACTGCGAAAGAGGGTAAGGAGTTTGGCACAAGATGCGGAACGAGTGCTCGCTCAGTAATGAGACGCGCATCCCGTAATGGCCGGAGGCGGAACCTCCTTCGCTGTGGGGAAGTGAGACGCGAAGCAGGTGCACCCAGACGGATGAGAAGCAGCGAGGGGTGAACGCGGAAAAACAAGGAAGCCCCCTCCGGTGGCTCAGGCGTTAGCGTTCTTGTTCATCACCAAGTCATCCCGGGTTCAAATCACGGTGGGACCAAAAAATTGTAGCTCTTCACATTAATGTTCCAGCTCATGTAGCTGTGACAATTGAAAAGCGAACCTTCCTCCTATCCACTTCATACTGCTCCTAGTATAAATTACTCTATTACTAATTACTACTAATCCCTCCACGTGGGGCAAGTTGCTGGCAAACCCAGCTAAGCGGCCCACCCCAACTCCTACCTCCTATCGCTCCATGTAGATAAGCACCAATAGCACGCTACATTTCCCCATTATAACTACAATAAAATAAAGAGAGAAGACGAAAAGCAAAGGAATAGCGAGAAGATCATAGAGAAATAACAGGAACCTGATTGTCCCTGTATAACCGACATTAGATTATTCTCATAAGATTAATTTACACTCGGCAAAAAAGAAAAATCTTAATTTTGAGATTCACTTGACTCATTCTACATAATTTCTTCATTAACGATCATGAATCTGATCCAATTCGACCAATTTTACACTTGACAACTCATGTAAAACGTTGCTTCCATTATTAAAAAGTGCAATAACAATTTCCCGATCTCTTATAAAAAATACCAAAGAATGTTTGTTTACTTCAACGGCTTAAGAAGTGTCGCTACTCATCTGAGCTTGAAACGTACGATCTGCGACCTTTAAAACTACGGATTGCACACTAATAACGGTCGTTTTGGATTATTCTCACTCTTAACCCCATTCCCATTCCCCATCCGCAAGATATTCGAGGTAAGGGGAGAATTCGGATTTCAAAGGCACCGTAGACAGAAAAAATTTCTGGTCACTTTAAACGACAAGAGTACAAAATTTCATCACGAAGTACAACAATTTTGCATTTAGGGATGAAAAATAACAAGAGATGGTGTTTTTTTTTCGGTATCTCATGCAGGCATTGCTTCAACGGTATTGTTTTAAAGGCGAGTAGCAAAATTTCATCAATTTAAGAATAAAACTGTAGATTTGTATGAAATGCAAAAGCAATCCGCCCACCATGACATTCTCATTTATATAAAGAGATCATTCCTGAACACAGACTAATAACTACAAGCCAACATCAAACAAAGCTTTGTGCGCTGCAAACAATTGGTCATAAAATAGAATTCAATGAACAAGGCTCGCAGAAAATGTATTTATCAGAGAAACATTCCATTCTCAGACAAGGATCCCCAAAGGTATGTACTCCGGCGCATGCGCAATGCGACCCTCGAATAACAGCGAGGGTGTGACCCCCGCTGCCGAGTGCGAAACCTTGCTACGCGTAGCACTCCAACCGAGTAATGCAAGGCAAGGGTCCTTGGAGATAGCGTAGGCGGGAAAGCAGCAAATGCTCCACGTCACACGAAAACACGTTCACACTCCTGATGCAGGGAGGCTGAGGCGGGTCCACGATTTCTGATTGGGAGGGGTTACGAGGAAAACGAAAAAAATCTTCTTCTAAAGTTTTACACAAATTTAATAACTATTTTCATTCTCCGATATAAATTGTTGCAAACTATTTAAAATATATAATATACTCATTGTATATGAAAATAGATTGAAATTGAGATTAATATGAAATTGAGAATGAAAATAGAGTTATTAAATTTGTGTAAAACTTTAAAAGAAGTCCCTCCAAGTGTGGACTAATATATATATTAGTTCCCGACCACATTCAAACTCCGCATTCTCACTTTGTGCTCCTTCATTATCCATCAAAACCTTGCCGTTGACGAGCCCTAAATCCCCACAAAAAAATCCATCAAATGGGGTCGTATTTTCCAAGTCACGTGGGATATCATTTTATGGTATGGTTTATGTAATATATAACGTTATGCATGTACACACACATCGCTTATACATTTTCATACATTCAAGTTTATTAATTTTTCATTCCAAGATCAAGCACAGTGGGGGCGCTTTTAAGATTCAAAAACAAAACGCAAGTTTTAAGGTTTCGTTGAATAAAATACAGAACTAAAGTTAAAAGATTCCAACTTAATAATTTTTCATTAGTACGTTTTCGTTTGTGTTTTTAGAATGTCCCATAAAAATAAACTTTCGATGTTTGTTTTATGGAAATCATTTCTCAAGAAAAATTTTGCTCTCCTCAAAACTCCCCTTATAGGATCGGGCAGTAAAGATCAATAGCAAATCCGAGGGAGGTATATCTAACAGCAAAATCAAAATTTCCTATAGTAATCATTGTTTTACAACATGTGGTAGTCAACATTTTCGATGATGTAACGAGGTAAGCGCGAAGTTGGATCGCGTACTTGATGGATTGCGACACGCACAGGGTGCGCGCGTTCTTTCTCCAAAGCATTAGCGACGAAGCGGGAAAAGGATGGGTTAGGGGGGAAGAGGGGGGTTCCGCTCGCGTGCACCCCTCAACTTACGCCCACTCCTCGAAATCGTTTCGTAATCCAGCGCACATCGATGCAGCTCTTGCAAAAGACACATGGCTATATCGTAACGCTAAAGGATCGAAAGAAAGGGGTATTATTAAGTCAAAATATACGTAGAAAAAAATAGATTAACACATTTTAGAGTTACACACTCTTGGCGTCTTGAATCCTCAATCTTCAATCCTCAATGTGTGTTCTTAGTGAATTAATGTACGTAATAATCTTATACTGTTATTATTTAATAATACATTGCATTTCGTAGATCCTAATCCCACATCACAATAGCATAGCATTACTAGCAATTTATCAGCTACAATTAATTACATTGTACAGTTATACATCCGTGTACATTGATACCCGACGTAAGCACGAATAGGAACTTTAAATTTTGAACGAATATTGGAAGTTCAAAAAATCAACTAACCTTACTGATACAAACACATACGTTAAGTTAATAGAGAAAGAGAGATTGCATTGCACACAATCAAATTTCTTCCCTTAGAAGGAAAATTAGGAAACCCCCATGTTACGCATATACCCGTAGCGTCATTTCATACAACACACGAGGTACTGAAGCAGAGAAATAGCCACTAGCAAGAGCTGGAGCGAATGCTGGATTCGACTTCCAGAAACACTTCTGCAATTATGTCGCATTCCAAACAACGTCCCACCCCACAGAAACACCCCATCCCAATGCTCTGTTCCATTCTGTTCACATCTGTTCTGCTCCATTCCTATCCTTCCACAAGGCATTCAGCGTCCTAACAAAATGTTCAGAACTAGTAACACGTCGGGCGAAACATACGAAATGATACATACACATTTTATAAAATTTTGTTTTAGACGAACGAAGGACGGTGAAAAGAAGGAACACAGAGGAGCAGAGAAAGGAAAGATACGAGAAATTATAACGAAGAAAATACTGAACAGCTTGAGTGAAGAGACCAGAAAACAAATTGAAGAACGAATTTTATGTACATATTTTGGAAACAAAATTCGATCTCATTCCGAACAAAAAACAACATTCGTATTTAAAAGGAAAACTGGAGCCATTTTTTTCTTTGTTTGCATATAATCCTAAGCAACCATTCTAATTTGCACGAAAATTCTGCTAGTGACACTGATTGCAAAAGCACAGTGATGGATTTACACAACGCGACAGCCTTGTGAGATAAAATTGCTTAACGGAGGATGCGTAAATACGAGCTCAGGGAAAATCAATGTATTGAAAAGAAAGTAAATAATACAAAGAGAGAGAGACAGACAGACAGAAAAAATAAAATAAAGTTAATAACAATTTTATCTTGAATTTGTTTATTAATTTCATAATTTGATGATTATAATTTAATAACTTCTTTGGATACAGTCGAGTCAAAAGATGACAAAGGAGTATCTCTCATTACGTATTAAAAAACAACTTCCACTCACTATTCAATATAATATCCACCGACAACAAGCATATACTACAAATTAAAACGGCACTGAGCAGCAGATTACCAATATATAATACATATATTTAATGGGCTAGTTTTTTCGCCCGAACTTCAAGTGTCACAAGGAAACCTACGGAAAGGGTTGTTGCTAAATTAGGGACAGTTTCACTTTAAATATTTTATGATATATTAATGTGTTTTATTTTATGTTATGCCTCAGCAAGTTATACTAACCACTATCACAAGTAAATGCTTTAATCGAAACTTTAATTTTGTTCGACCGATTACTAGCATTGGGCGTCAGGTCCAACATCCCTGTTCTAGTGGAAAGCACGAGGGAGAAGAAACCAGGCAACAAGCACTGAGGGGCGGATGACGTTTGCCTCCATCTTCTGTCAAGTTTCCCAATTATCGCCACAGGGAGCACTGCTCGCAGGCGAAGGAAGGATTCAAGAGTTGCACCAGTCGTATCCGTCGTGGAAGGAAGTGTCAGGCACAGAATTTCGAAATAAGTTTTCTTTCGTTACATTGACCTTTTTTTTAAGTGACGCTTATGTAAATGTTATGTCGCAAATTCTCTAATTCATGCATTGTCTTAAAATATATGCAAGTCATAATAAATAAAACGAAGAACCAACATCTGGCTTCCACAAACCATCGCACTTCACAGAAAACCACAAACCATAATTCAATTAAAATGTTGATGAATTAAGCGCCATTAAATGTGACTCTACCAGCATCGGACAAGTTCCCAATCACACTTTACGGGACACATCCACCCACACTCCTTCCCGGAATACAGAACTGGAAAAAAGACTGTCGTGTTTTACTTCAAGTTATGGGGAACCACGAAATTCCTTCGAACAGAGAAATTCAAAGAAGAGCTAAGTTTCAGGAAGAGTGGAAATTTTCTTCTACCTGAATATCCAACAAGCACACAAGACAAAGATCTAACATCATTTACTTTCAGTAACTCTAAAACAGAACATAAATGTATCCCAGTCACAATTTAACAGTAATTAGTAATTATATTCTATACCAATAATTTTTAATAACACGACACCTCAAGAAGACAATTCACAAACCAAAACGTACGTAAACACATTTTTCCGCTTATGTTCGTCATATGAAAAAAATGCGTGAAAATTAAATATCAAAAATTCAAACTGGAACATGCACGATTCTTTTAATTTCTCTATATTTGCAGCTTTTTTTTTTTTTGGAAAAGAACATCCGACAACTATTTTGCCTATGGCACTTTGCAAAAAATGAAGCTGAGTGAAAATACTATCCATTGGCAATGCATAGTACAATCAAATTAGAATCTTTAACCTAAATAAAGATGCTAGTATCTTTATCTCAAGTCTTCTGATATTTAGGTTACAAATTGCTTTACTTTCGCAAAGTTCCTTTCACTAGAGAAATATAAGATTGGCATGAATTGTGTCGTTCCAGGTGCACCATGACGCTTGAATTTCTAAATTTGAGTAGCTTGCTGAAATCCATAATTCGATTATTTAGGTCCAGCTCGGTTCGGTGACTGCACAAATTTTTCTTTAAGGACATATTTACCTGAGAGCCAGAGTCGCATTCGTAACACAGCACGGAGAAATTTCAGCGTAGAGAAGTTTCGCATCCTCTCCTCTCCCGTAATTCCTTTGCTCGCGGAGGGGAAGGTCTTATCGCCGCTCTCGGTTGCACCTTCCGTAGGAAGCCGTAGCGGCACAGCTGCATTGGAATCTCATTAGCGCGCAGACCTCCGCCCCTGCAGTCACCTCAGAATACAACCTCTCTGCAAACCTCCAGTGCGCGAGACATGGAGGGGAGGGGGTAGGATTATGTGCATCACAATCGCATTAATTTCTTAATCGTTTCACATACTTAACGCAGAAAAAACTACAAGAATTACTTGTATTATAGTTTGATTCAGTGCAATACAAGCGTCTCTGAAAAGTTTCAGAACCTCTCGCAAAACCTTTCTACACATTTCAACAATTCATAAGCAAAAACG
This sequence comes from Laupala kohalensis, assembly GCA_002313205.1. Lineage (NCBI taxonomy): Eukaryota > Metazoa > Arthropoda > Insecta > Orthoptera > Trigonidiidae > Laupala > Laupala kohalensis. Next base: position 102,744 of record NNCF01127569.1, on the reverse strand, counting down.
GTCAAACAAACAATTACACGTGATTTAATTATTATCGCGAATAGCTGGGGCTTTACACTCGTTAATTTTGTAATTTTCATACAAATTAGCTAAACCCGTGCGATTTAATTGCACAGAAAAGTGAATGAAACCAACGTTCTCTGCGATAACTTGGATGTTAAATTTGTTTTATGTTGTCTTTCACCACTCTTTAACTATCTGCCGGGTACTTTCGGAGCAGGTAACTAACCGAAGTTTCACACACCGATCTATTGCTGTGAGCCAAGTTGTAGGTAAATCCGATTAATTGATCTACATCCTTTACCATAGCTCCCCACCTTCTACCCCTCTTAATCCGCACTGGACGCTAACAAAAGATGAGAACGTAGGAGGCAGCAGTGACACGGTTTGTTTACAAAACACCAGATATAGCCACGCAAAATTTATCATAACGTAAGTTTGTGTTTCGTCGAGAAGCGGGCTGAAAATGGAAGAAACTGGAAGGAACAATAGTTGAAAAAAAATTTAAGAAAAGGGCGATTCTCAAAACAGCAATATCAAAACATAAAGACATTATCAATTTTTTTTCCATCCAAATTTTATACCTCGAGTGTCATTATCGAAACAGAAACTCATTTCATAAGATTTAACTATTTCTAATTTCTGTTTCTCTTTACTGATTTTAGAGTAATTTTTATACTTATTTTCGAGATCATTTATAGTAAATTTCATTCAAAGAAGTGGGTTATTGATTTAATTGAAAAAAACATTAAAGGTTACACAGTTTTTCAAAAATAAGGTTAACAGCAACCACCACGGCGTTCATATTTCAAGTTCACTCGCCCAGATAATGCTTACCCGCTCACCTATCGAACGGCTAAAATTCCCTCTCCGGTAGCGGAGCTACCCAACGTATAGAGCGTGGTGAAAGACAATCTCCCTTATTGGGCCGATAAGTTATCCGACCGGTAGGGACGCCGGTAAAAGATGCTATTAGCAAGACTATTTTACTTGCCTGGATATATGGCAGATATTACTTTCCCCATCTGCTAGTTGAAGGCAAGTTTCACTGTTTTACATTTATCGATTCGATACCTTATTTCTGTGATTTTCTCCGTCCGGTTACAGAGAAAAAGGAACGATATATCTAGGGGACATTTGCGTAATAATGTATATGATACTGTGCCGTATATCCCAATTTATACGAGGTGAGCATTCTAGTACATAACGTTTACTTATTAAGAAAAGCATGACAGTTCAACAACATTATTTTTAGATAAAAGTATGAACCTTAATATGCTTTTCAACGTTATAACAGATATTAAAAAGAACGAATTACAAAGAACGAATCACATCAAACGATTGGCTTACCTCCTTCCTCATTCAGATTTCCAACCTATTCCCTCCTCGTACATATCATTGTCATATGTGTGTGATTTTTTAATAATTGCTGCACGGCCGTTTCGACTTCATCGAAGCCTTCTCCTTCGCCGCTACTTCCCAGTTCAAGCTTCCTTCTATGAATGAACAAATGGAAGTCGCTCGGCGCCAGGTTAGGATATACGAAGGGCGATCAAGTTCTTTGCACTGATATAACACTAAGAGATTTTTGGCTAGATTAGCGATATGGCCAAGCATTTTCGGAAAGCAAAATACACTCCAAACTAAGAATGCCACATACAGGCTCGAAGTGTCTATATATGTGTACAGATATATATTCGCATGAAAGATTTTACGTAAGGACTGATGCCTTCCTTCGTATAAGAATCTTAATCTATTTTGACTGTGAAACTTTCATACTAATCTACACATAAATATTCTGCCCCCACATCTCCGAATGATCCCCTACACTTTATAGTACTTCACCCACCCAAGTTAAAAGCAGCACCCCTTTCTCGCGTTCGTATCTTGTGAGCCTGTACTCACGCTAAGCAACCTTATATAATGCATCCCGCGAAGTGCAGGAAAATCCATGAATTTTTCTTTTGGATCGTTACAATGAACGTGCTTTCTGCATACACCATTTCTGCGCGTTTATAGTCGACTCCTTCATGAACACCACGAATAAGCATAAATAGAGATAAATGATATTCTGAGAAGTTCACATTCCGGAGTTCAGATGAGATTTTTCATGGTATAGTTTAAATAAAATTATAACCAGAAGCATAAACGAAGTTTATTGAAGGTCTTGAATAAAGTGTAAGGCTGTTTCCAGAAAAGAATTAAGTTTCACACAATGGTGAAATAAAAACAAAAACTTCATCGCATGACAGATGGTCGCGTGATATAAATATTCAACAAGAATACTGCATTTCCTCGCAGCACAGAATAAAACATCTGCAAACTTAATTACAGTAATTCCCATAGTGTGTGAAGTTAATTACAGTAATTCCCATAGTGTGTGAAGTTGCATGAACTACTACGCTGCTTTTCGCGAAAAAACTAGATCCACACAAACAGAGCATGACTTCCGTAGTATAGTACAATACTCGGAGAAATACTTTTCGAAATCACTGTATTGTATTACCTACGCAGCCATATGAAGTTGAGGAACAAAATATATTCACTCTATATTCACGCGTAAGTGTAAGGATTCTTCATCATATTTTGTAGCAAAAGAACTTTTTAAACTTGTTTAGTGGTAGGGAACATGCACGAAAACTCAATTCCTAACAGTTCGTTCAATTAAATTCTTCCTTCCAAATGGTGACTTTACCCCCATCTCATTCCATGGTAACGGCTGGCGCCAACGAGTGCTAGAGCCGATGACGAGTCCATGGCGCCGTGCCACCTTCCTCCCCTCTTGCGCCACGACTTCGATCCCCTGCAGCACCACTGACAGTTTGCGGGCGCCGCACTGCGCCAACAGCAGCCTCTACACGAGCCTCTTTTATCTCCCGACTCGCCCCCTCATCCGCCCCTTCCATCACTTCTCTTCTTGACAGGAGACTGTGGGCAGCAACAGCGCTTCCGATGGCTGCTGATGGAAATAAAAAGCTACTGGACAGCTCACCGTTGCTCCTATGCCTTGGCGCGAGTCGTTACCTCAGCTTGCGGGCACGCAAAATTTTCCATGCCAAGACTGGGTCGTGTTTCGCGCCAACTAACTGTCATAACATTCATTCTAGATTGACATTTTTGTATCGTCCTTACTAATAGACGAATATGAAAGTGCACTTATATGTTTGCGGGGACTAAATTACGTAACTAATGTTATTCAACTTTGGCAGAAAGTTAGCACGAAATGACATGATTTGTTATAAATTTAAAATTTTGTATGCTCTATATTAATCTATACTTATGAGCTGCATTGTCTTGATTGATTCATCGACGGCTTTCACGCAGAATTTTTCGAAATTCCGATTTTAAAGGGGTAAATTGGGATGAAATGTGTTTTTTGGACTCTTTGCTACATCACACAAGCTAATCGAGATATTACAGTATTTTCTTTACCCAGTATGATTACGTATTTCATGAGTTCCAAACAATAGATAGTTCAATTTTTAACAATAAGTGCAAGTAAAAGTTAGCGACTCCAGATGAAGAAGAATGACAAATGATTACATGAGGTACTAAGTATCGAAACACTCTAACGTGGCACAAAAGATGTAATGATTTGTAGTAGGTCTAATGAATGAATTGTAATATATTTTGGTGTGAATGAGGAAAGAAAACTATAGGTTCTATAAGGGTAGCATTAAGGTATCAATAAAGAATATATGTAACAAAATCACAAAATTCAGGCTAGTAATGCCGCGGGTATTCAGTTAATCGATACTAAAAAAAGTGAATTCAACACCTACAACATCGAAACATCGTTTCCAACATCAAATAGACTTGATTACTTGATTTTTAAATGAAATTTTTGGGAGGATGCTTGCAAGTGCATTGTGAAGTATGGCGAGTATATCTGTGTTATTCTGGCCCGGGTTTTCTCCGGTTTTCCATCTGTCCTTTCAGGCAGAATTATACATGTGCGTGAATGTCATTAATACTTCTGTTATCATTAATCTCAAATTTTCACTAAACTTAATAGCAACGGTTTATTTTGAGAATAATAAATTCATAACAGCACGTATGTGTTAAATAACTTGTTTTAGAAGTTTTAAATCCTCCACTGCCTTTGGCCCAAGATCAGAACTTTTTTTGTGGGGCTTTACGGCTCGTCGACATCAAAGGTCATTGGAGCCCTAAAACGTGTACAGGTAGGGAAAATGCAGTTACGCACTAGGGAGAGCCAACATGACTCTCCCCGCGTGTGGGACTCGCCGAATAACTCAGCCATACCCACGAAAAACCCTCCTGAATTACAACTCAAAACTCAAATATTAACATATCTCAAGACATAACTTAAATCGTTAAAAAAAAGAAGAAAAAAGAGGAAAATGAGAGATGTCCTAGCGTCGGGATTGAAAAGAACAAGAGGTGACCAAGGAAGATCAATAGAAAGAGAAAGGAAGGAGCATAGCACAAGTGGAAGTGAAGCCAGACTCAGCTCGGGTTCCCGTGTTCGCCAAACACGTACTTCAGAAGATCAGAACGGATGGGGTAGTCTCTTGCTTGTTTCCGGAGAGTAAAATAGTTAACTGCCCCCTCCGTCCAAGTGGTCATACGTAGTTTGCAACTGCTTCTTTTATTCAATGACGATTTGAGAAAATTTATTTATTCAATAACGATAAATCGTTTTGATCATGATATTTATACAATAGCATTCAAATGAGGCAGAGGAAAATTAGTAAAAAGTAACACATCCGTACTTTTCTACCCTCCTCAATTACTCGACACACAGCGATGTCGAAGTAGTGAGGGGTACTAGTGTGAGAACGGTTCGATTACACACTCGACGAAACAGGACGAGGTTTTCATCTGAGGTTTCCCTCGCCTAGTCCAGGGCAGCGTCTGCTCGTATCTACATTCCTCTGCAATTAAACGTCTTTTCTTACAACTTCCTTCATGCAAAGAATGTTAGGTGGATGATGTTGGGTGCAAGAGACCTCGTGGCCTGAACCTAGGGTCACATCACAAAATAGACAAAAAAGTACCCTCAAACATTGAGTCTACAGGGAGATTTTGACCAATGTGTACAAACTTTACGGGTCGATCCCTGATAATAAGAAACAAAAGAAGTCTATTGAACACTGTCCGGAAGTGTATGGGTACATCTTTAGAGGGAGATGCTGTTTCCCCTTAACGGTCGCGCACCCTTCTTTATATTACTGTATTGGCCTCATCGGTAGCATCACTTGTCCGCTCCAATTATCTTGCTGATTCACTGAGGAATGGATAGGGTACAGCGTTGTTGACGATGGTCAGGTATTAGAGTCGGGAGGTCGCCAGCATGATGTACTCATGCGGAAAGGCAAATGGCAACGGCTGGCATACTGCAAGGCTCTATCGGAAAACTTCTCCCCGCTGACAACCGCAGCATACGATGTTTGACCGTGGAGACCACTTCCATAATTTTATGTAACGGTGGCCCAGTGTAATTGCACTGTATTCTATGAAAGTAATATTAATCAATTCAATGGCCTCTAACATGGACCCGATGAATTTCGAGACTCAAGTTCACAGAACATTTTTGTTCCCTATCCTCTCAGGGATCGACCCCTAAAGTTTGTACACATAGGTCAAAATCCACCTGTATATCTTACATCTTCGTCACTGAATTACACTCTAGTACTCGTGCACTGAAGCAACACAAAATGGTACGTTTTACCACACAAAAACCCGTATTCCTAACACCGCTTTGTCGAGTGACTCATTACAGATAAGATAAAGAGAAAATACTGTCTCATGGCACCATATAAGTCGCTTGGACGAAGAGTTTTTTCTACTAGAGCTGTCGGTTTCACTCCTTATCAGCCAGAGCAATGTACCCAACACTTCCGTATTAAGAAAGTGTCAAACAGTTTGTAACCTCCATAAAAGTGTTTGATGGCTCTATCGACGCAACATAATTTACGATCAAACGAGGAATCGATGGGTCAATTAGTAAGAAGTAATATTTCTTTCTCTACCTTTCCTATTATAATCAATCACGCATATATTTACGTACGATTATTATTTTGAAGGTAGTTTGCACACATTCATAACGCATTCATTGATCAATAAACGATCATATTATACTGTTGTACGTAAAGCATTGTTTACTGCACTCGATAGTCAACCAACCTAAGAGAAAATAAATTAATTCTGCAATGTATTCTGTTGCAATACCACGAAATATATTTTCTAAACCAAAGTCCGGAATAAAGAAAATTGTATTCGCCAAACCTATAACAAATCTCATTTTTCATTTTATCGACGCCAAAAATCAACGAAGAATACTTACTCTTTCCTAAAAATGTTTCATTTTTACATAAAAAGTGATAACCAGTTCCATTTAAAGTATGAATCCAGACCTCTGTTCATGTCTTCTATCGGATTCTCAGGTCACTATCAAATTATAGTTTCTTTTTATTTCCAGAAGAATTATGCACACCAATGGATATTGTATACGAAGAAATCCGCCATCTCCAATTCATAAAAAAATATCATATCCAAAAATTTCGGAAAAGTTGGATGACATGTAACTTCATCGTCTACTGTCTATTTAGACGATTTGTTAAACTGTTCTAGTCAGTTCTGAAACTACCGATATTGAAAGTATACGAAAACGGTCCGAGGAAAGTATACGAAAACACTCACTGCTATGATTATAGACTTCCATACAATAAATTTTTCTTCACCAGTATAAAAATCAGTAGATAATAGAAGAGAATGGAGAATAGCACGAGTTCTCAGCATTACTGAGATCAAAACATCCGAGTATATGATACCCGAACCATTTGTGTAGTTCGACACAGTGTCTCTTAAGGAATATTAATTGTTACTGTTAATATTAACTGTTTCCTAATTACCTTCCTCGTAAAGAAATACCAAAACAAATCCACTTTCCTACGAATAAAACAAGCAGAGAAATAATTTTTCGCTTTGTCTATCTGGTTAATTGTCTTAATTTTAATAAACATTAAATATTAATAAAAATACATAAAAATAAGAAAAGAAATAAAAGAGATGAGAAAGAAGTCCCGAAAAACTGGAAACGAACTGGACAATATATCACGCAGACTTCCAAAGATGAATACATCAACTAGTTGGATCTGAACTCAAGTTCCATCATGTAAAAGCCAGGCAACTAGTGGAAAGAATCTAAGGGGTTAAAGCTCGAGTTTAAACGCTCAGATCCACCAACAAATAAAGCGTTTGCGTCACACGCAAATATTGTTGGCTCTTGAGATTAGTTCGGCGGAACACCATTTACAACGTGCAGATATGGGTTTTTTTCGCAGTAACCAGTGAATAAAACTAAACATGATCATGAAAATAATACTTTTTCAAACTCTAACGTAACATACAAGGGTAATTCCAAACTATTTCGGAAACTGGTGATATCCTTCACTGGGTTCTATTCGTAGGTACCGACAAAACTAAATATTTTCGTCAAAAAGTGGAATTGAATCGGTCAACCATGTACGTACGAAAAAAACATTAAGTAAATTTATGATTAATAATAAAATATGACTATTAAAAATATTCAAAAGTATGCTCCTACCCTTGAAGGACACCATTTATCACGATGGAAAATTGCCAGCAGTCATCGTAGGTAACGTACTTGAAAGAAGCAGAAGATACAAATTTTGGTAAAATATTTCATACTATAATAAAATTTCCAAACAAAGAGAATGTTTGCATGAATAAATTTTTGCGTGTATAAATTTCATTGAACTAGCTGAAGAGAGAGATATTGAAAGTTTCACAACTCTTCTACATTAAAGAAAACAGATCAGTGTTGAATATTTTACTTAAAAAAATTGACTAGCGTACTAAGAAAACAAATACGCATACACTCCTACATTTTTTTTGTTTTTGTTTTATATACTGATCCATACATTTTGAAAATGAGAGACATCTTTTACACAAGCCGCAGAATAAATAGGATGACTCGCTACACATATAAACGCCTTGAAGCGCTGATGCCAAGCGTGTCGGGTGCTCTTCCATGGTGATCTAATCCACTGTTATTCTCTCAACACGCGAGGAAGAAGCGTAATGAAAATGACGCAAATGGTCAGAACCACCCCCGCTATAACTCCACACAGATTCACACATGCATTTTGCACGCTACAGCCTCATGAGACATACACTTCAGACTAAGTCCCAGAGACCGACAATGAAGAAGAAGAAAATAAAAAGAGAAGGAAGAAGAAGCAAAGGAAAAAGAAGAAACTGAAAGGTAACTAAAATAGGGGAAGCATTAAAAATTTTCGAAAATATGTGAAACAAAAGAAATAATTCAACAGTAAAGTCTACATGGTTGGTGTAAAATCTCGTCACTAAATCAATCGGTATTACAGAATAATTATAAGGTAGTAGTGTTTCCTAGTCACGAAGAACAACTCATAAGCCAATGACTGTAATTTTGAGGCATCGATACAAAACTATTCACCTTACCACTACTCAAAATGTAATCCATATATTAAGTGGGGTTACAAGTATTCTTTTTTCATAGACTGTAAATAAACGAAATATTTCCTGGGTCATAAATTCTCTCATTCACAAATGAAAAATTAATTTCGCTATAGACATATGGAACATCTCAAAACACAAACAACTAGTTAACAGAAGCAAATATGCTGGGGTCGGTGAAGTTAACAAGAATAAAGCAGATTAGGATCTTCGTGTCATTTTCAAGACTTCGAACTTAAATAATACGAAATTGCAAGCTTCGGAAAATATGTTCAGAAAGAAATTATCCTTATTAAATTATCAATCGAATTATTAGGTGTAAATGGTGGATGGACAAATAAAATGAGTGAGCGCACCTTTTTCTCCGCTGACTTAATCCCATTGTACAGGACAGATTTTCCGGAAACCTTATGCCACAAATTTAGAGATTAAAAATGATTCATTAATCTACCGAATTAGCGAGATAGGATGTATACGCGAAAATATGGTGCATCTATCGAATACTAAGTTTGAGGTGAAGGGTACGGATGCGGAAACCGAAGCAAAAGATGAAACTTTTGAATGTTCGTGAAGGTAATTCATTCAATCATCTTCCTAATGAATATGAAATTTTCGTCAGCACGACTTTGGAGTCGTATCAACTCAATAAATCTAAAACTCATTTTCACTCATCCTCCCTACTCTTCCCTACTATTAGAATAAGCATCTAGCGTTCTTAACATTTTCAATTTAAGTCAACCCTGATTATCACAGATATATGTAAAATTGATACAAATAGGGTGAATTTTATATTCTGCCATCCGAGACAAGTCCTGGTAGATAAACTGAATCAACGTTTCGGTCTTTCGAGAGTGGACTTCATATAAGGGATAACAGAGACAAACAGACCTAAGATGCTGTTCCTAAGTTCTATAAACCAAGATGCAAGGTTCCTCACAGTCAAAGAACCTATATTGACGCCGGCCACGGAAGTCATTTACATGTAGGGAGAATGCCCCCTAAGAGACGAAGCATAAACGTTTCATAGTATGTTAGGTGTGGGGAATCACTCTTAACCATGTTAACTAGACTTCGAGTTGTCCTCCTGGTTCATATACCCGAAGGCAGGACGGCATTTTCTTTCCTCAGATTACGCTGTTGGACTTTGGTTTTCCGATAAAAATATTGAACTTCTAGTGGCTAGGCATGAGCGTAAACAGTTATTTCGCTATTTTATACGAATTCCGGAAAGTAGATTATTTCAGTTTTATATTCTAGTGGTTGCTCGATCAAATTTCTTCTTAGTTAAATCTTTATAAGAGTTACATCCGGCACAGCCAATATTTAGTAGTATACAAAGATATAACCGTTTCTTGGATGAGGATAACACAAAGAATACAAAGCGTGATTTTTAAGAATTTCACACGAGAAAAATAAGATTTGTAACAAGAACAATTTTAATTTACTTTTTAATTCATTATTACATTGGTTCACGATTTTTTAATTTAAGACGAAGTTAATGGACGACAAAGTTTGTCGGTAAATGGTGATTGTTAGACCATTATCAATTTACTATATTTTACAAATTATATTTCGTGGGAATAAGATTTTATGCACTTTAGGTAACATTTTACTGAATTACTTTTTCAGTATCAAGAACTCAAATAAATATTTTAATTTATTTTCAAGAGCAACAAAACTGAACAATAAAGGCAAACTATTGTTATTGTTTACATCGCATAACCGACGCATGAAAATTACGCAAGAGGTCAAGACAACATCAACAATTATTTTTGCATTTCGAAAATACAATAAGGTAAGATATCGGAAGTGATGTCCTCAAAGTAAATTCATCAGTGGGATAGAAATAGAATGTGTAAAATAATTATAACTTTTTAAGGAATTTTTATCAACAGAAACAGAATAATAAATACAGACGGATAAGTATAAATTAATGCTTAACCTATCATTTTCTGAACTAAACCACAGATTTTAAAAAACCACAGTTAAACATCTTATTATTTCAAAGTGTTTTTATCATAACAATGTTGGCGTGTGTGTATCGAAGAGACAAGACGCTCATCTAGATGTTATTCCTCCTCCTTAAGCGCCNTTTCAAAGTGTTTTTATCATAACAATGTTGGTGGCGTGTGTGTATCGAAGAGACAAGACGCTCATCTAGATGTTATTCCTCCTCCTTAAGCGCCTCGTCCTGTCAATCTGGCAACTAAATTATGAAGGTTTTTCATTATGAGGACGATTTTTTATTATATTCAGAAGGAAATGAGAAACACATTAACATGGCAATTGAATTAAACAGCAAAAATGTTGCCGGTGTTCGAAACCTATCAAATTGAAAGGGAAAACTCACTAAACAACTTGCTGCAAAAGCTTTTGAAGAAATGGAAAAGACACCTACACGAAGAACTCAAACTGCATAGTAATTCAAAAGAGGATGCAGATCCGGATCCTCTCTAGAGTGCTCTTAAAACCTTGTATCCTGAAGGTGAGACAAGTAAATGCGTAATGAATTATGCATATTCCGCGCAGTAGGTCGGCATATACTTGACAAAAGAGTTCATTCATCAACAACCTTCCCGACGAGAAAGTTTATTTCTACAAGTGGAAAAAAAAATCAAAATTTTGTATTCAAATTCCACAGAGGAAAAAAGATGGATGAAGAAGTAATGAAGAAAAATAATTCGAAATTAACAGATACTGAAGTATAAAATACTCTATAGATACTTTTCATTCATCTGGATTTCAAGTGTTTTCAATGATTACTTCTCAAAATCTATGAATTTCTAAAAATTTTGTTTCTCATATTACAAGAACCGAAATTACTATGAAAATAATGGCATGGATTACATCGAACACGAAAGAATGCGGTCTGATACATAATGAATATTTTGTAAAAATTGGGAGGGATTTCATCTCGTCTGCGTGTAGGTCATCAAGAGGGCCAAATACAGAAAACAAAAAAATTCAGATAGAAATGTACTTCACACAACTGTACAATCTAAAAACACATTAAATTGTTTATGTAAAAATCATCTGAAAACTTACATGAATAAACGCCATTTTCTTTCAATTGGAGAATACCACTCCGTATTCCTTGCGCAGCGGTAATATCACTTCCTTCCTTCTAAGAAGTGCCGAGGATAAATTCAGTCGATATGAGACGACATAGTTAACTAAAGAGGAATTTCCAGGACTCACGCATGTTTCAGGAAAATTTCCATAATGATAAATTATTCAGTAAGTGGAATATTCTTATAACTACTCCGAACATCATATTTACAGTATAAGAAGGAAAGAGGAAAATAAACAAGACTACACACAACCAGGCACGTATTCAGAGCGGAAAGAAAACCATCGTGAGTGTCCGGGCTCGCAGAAAATAAAACTCGGCAAGTCAGAAAAGTAAATAAATGTATTTGTAAAATATTTTTATCACAAACACTTCGGAACACGAACTTTTATCAACTCTTTTCGAAAACTGAGCTCAGCCTACACCTACAAAACCCTACCATTTCTTAAATTCGAAATTTTACATTTCAGAATTTCTCGTCAAATAAACTAAACACGTCAGAGTTGTAAATTCACAAAAGGTCTGAAAAACATTGAATTATAAGAGAATGCTAAGCAGTTGTTTAAATAGTTTTCATACCTCAAAGATTAAAATGAGCCCTACTATTTCTACACAGTGGCAAATCTCAACTCTCAAGGCGGAACATGTGTGACAATGTGTTTCCAAGTGATAAAATAATCCGGAAAAATAATCAAGAAAATTTAGACAACACATTAAAAAAGATTCCACCGGAAACATGCGAAAAAATAACATAGATAAGGTGTAACAAGCGCTTGCAATCACCAGCTGACATTTATGTTTTAAGGCTATCAAACTAGTACGTGATTTCCTTCCACCAACAAGAACTTCCGAAGGCAAGAATGATGTTCAAGGATGAACTTGGAACGAAAGTTTACAGCTTTTATTGGCAGATTCGATCACGCACCGCGTGACAACTGTTACCACAACTAATCTGTTTATATACGGAGAAATTTAAAGCATGTTGGGTGTCACACAATCACATGAATAGTAATTGTTGATGCACACTGCGAACAATCTGTTGAGTCATGCTGCTATGTTGTAGTAGTTTCTCAAATTGGCCAAGGGCGCTACTGCAAAAGGGTTGGCAGTTTGTAACAGTTGTAATTCAGCATGAGGATGCTAGAGCGCATTCACCCTTTAAAGTGAAGGTTTAATTTCTATTAGTCATATACGGTACATTCATATGTTAACCAATTAGCATTTAATAATATTTGTAAAAAAATTGATGGTCGCATAAGAGCTCTGAATTATGACAGCTCTTTAGCAGCAAAACGTGCTCTCTTTTTGAACTTTGTGAACTCCGAATTCGCGCGCTGTTGTGTGTGGGTGAAGACAACGTGGCCGGAACAATTTTAACCACCGAGGAGTTTGAGCGTCCTTTGTGTCGGCCCTTGCAGCCGTTGTAGTTGTAAAGTAGCCATTATCTATATTTTGGCAAATAATGCTATTAAGTTGTATGGAAAATAGTGAGTTATTAAACAATGTGTTGTGTAAGTGTTGTGGTAAGAGATATGCAGAACATTTTCAGGATTCTAATTTGATTACGGAAGGTAACTGTAACATCACAACCAAGACATTCTACCCGTTTGTGAAATGTTATTTTGATGCCTTTGCTGAAGTGGGAGAGTCATTGTAAAAAAAGCCGGATGCCTCGGATTACGGAAAAGTGACCGCCACTAAGCCTTTCCATTCATTGTTTCTGGGACCATCCCCTTGCTTTTCCAGGAAGGAGCAATGCGTCCGAAGAATGTCGGCCGAAGGGTGTGAGCAGTGCTAGTCTTTCCTTTGTTTTGTAATATTTCTGTAAGAGGGACTTGTTCGCCATGTGTACCGAGGCGAGGCCGGAAAAATCCCTAAAGAAAGAATGTTATAAATGGAAAACTTCCACCGGATGCTGAAATAATGGCCATCCCGAGAAGGATGCTGGCATGTCGGCAAAGACACAGTGTTCTCAGAAGCTGAGGGGTGACCAAGATGATGTAGAGTGCTCATTGCGGTAGCGAAGGCGTGATCATGTGACCTCCGCTTCCGTATATATTGGGAGGATTGAAGATCCTAGGAGACTTTCAGACTTTTCTGCGGAGTGTTGGGGAGTACCCGGGTGATGTGACCTGGTTAGTATTGGTCGTCAGACCACTGAGAATTGCTGCGGTAATTCAATTACATTGCTATTAGGCGCGAATGACGTAACTTGGAACAGTTACTTATTTCGGGATAGCAACTTGTAAATTTTTGAGTTTCGGATGATCTGGGTAGATTTCCGGATTAATTGTTAACACCAGNACCTGGTTAGTATTGGTCGTCAGACCACTGAGAATTGCTGCGGTAATTCAATTACATTGCTATTAGGCGCGAATGACGTAACTTGGAAGAGTTACTTATTTCGGGATAGCAACTTGTAAATTTTTGAGTTTCGGATGATCTGGGTAGATTTCCGGATTAATTGTTAACACCAATATTCATATCTGTGTGTAATTGATGCTTTCAGAGCATTAACTGTGTAATGACAAATTCATACTTGTATTTATGATTTGAGAGTTCGTTGAAGTTTGTAAATACGCAGATTTCAATTTAACTTGTATTAAAGGAATATTTTATTGTTATTACACGTGTGTTTGATTGCTTGGGAAACCAAGCTGGTGGCAGCGAGCTACCTACCATAAGGGTTGTGGTTTATGGTTGAATCCCGCTTCTACCCAAAAAATACCCACATCGCATCTGGGCTTGTGGTGTGGTGTAACAGCAACATTCAGGGCTTCCGTATATCAGAGTTGCAGTGGGGCGACTGCCACGAGAAGGCAAGAAACAAATCTACGTAGCAAACACTTGTCTGCTAAACACCATGCTACCAATATAGAGATACGTATTTTATTCAATGTTTAGAATAGTTTATGTATATTATGTCTAGCATTATTTACAGAATATATTTGTCCAACTTGTTTGTCTTTTCCTGTAGTTTAGTTAGGAACCGGATTTACAATCCGGGCATGTCGTATCTTCGCTCATGCGTGCCGCCTTTATGCTTCGTGTTGGGTAAGGCGCCCTATCAGAGGCAAGGAGACATTAAATTCCTTAAAAGCGCCACCTTAACAGTAATTTTATCACTTCTCAAGAAAACTGTACATGGAAAGCTGAGTCATATGATAAATGAAACTTACCAACACGATCATAAATTACGTAAATTCGAGGCTGAATTTTCAGCAAGATCAGTTCTACTAACGTTTTACTACTACTTCAACATACATTCAAAAAGAATTCGTGAATCACAAATGCATTTACAAGGAAAACTACGATATATAGCAACATCATTAAAAGAATATATAATACAAACGACGTCTGATATCATGTACCATTATAGTAAGATATAATTAAATGTTATGTACGTAGGTTTTAGAAAATGAGCTCATTTTCTACACATACTTAATATTTTGCTCTTTCAAAAAATTTATTCAAAGTGGGATCGCTATGGTTATATCAATATCCTCTTTTCTTTGGAATAACACATCAAAATAGATAAGAATTATAGTGAAAGGAACTAGGAGAGCATATCTATGCATAATTCTTGATGACGCCACGAACTGAAATTTTCCGCTTTTACAAATTCACTGTGTATGAAGTAAAACAGAGAACAAAATTCCTTGTTACAAAGACTGATTTCCGATCACTGACGACTTAAAATTGAAATTATCTGGTGAGGAAGCAGCAAGAGTTTTATAATAAAACGCACACTACTTCCTTTCATAACAATACACACATGTCATAACTGTCACCCATGAGAAACAACAAAACCGAGATACGATTAAACCACACATCTAAACTGTCAAAAACATACTTTCGATGTACCCACTAAATACTATAAGATAAAGATTTCTTCTTAATTCCGCAATCTATGAAAAATCTTAATTATAACACAAAAGTATCCGCTTTCTCGTATCCTTTATCTATATAAAAGCACTTGAAATGAAAACTATTACGTTCACTTCTTCGAAGAATTTCGCTCTGGATGGAAAAAAATGAAAATTTCCGGGGGAAAACTACATATGACACAGCATCGCGTTGAATGAGGTATATTTTCATATATTTCTTTAAAAATGCTATATTGCAAAATCTTTGAAATACGATTAAAGCTTAAAATACTACAAAGACTTTCATTAGAAAAGAAAGTCGGAAAAATAGCTTAACATAGATATTAAGGTTCATCGATGGCGCATAAAATTTTTCATTGTTATTTCTTTCTGGACAATATCTCGAAAGACGCAATTCCAAGAAAATCAGCTGACAAAAATTAAGTCACATATCCTCTTTGATTCAAATTCAGATTAACTTGAAATAAAGTGAATTCACTACGATTATTTGGTGTAACTGAATTTAAAAAGTTCATAAAATATCTGGATCTAAGCAATTTTTCACCACAGACACTAGTTTTTCACCTCGTCTAATTAAAATAATTTCAAAATTTTTACAATAGCGAAAACATTAAATAAACAGTTATTTTTTCTAATGAAAATGTATCAATTCCGGAACAAGTGGTAATCAGGGATGTGCGTTTTTTTTAATTAAAACAATTAGACACGTGTTAGTACATGAGAGATAACTTTTGTATATTTTTGGATAAAACCAAACGTTCGAGTTTTACCAAACTCATAACCCGAGAAATCCACTCCATATATAAGTACTCGCTGTTCGAAAAAAACACACGAGGAAATTTGGGAGAACCAGACTCGGGCGCCATAAGTGCTCAATTTTAGCATTCAATCAACGGAGCGACAGGTCACATGACGCACCAGACGAATATTAATGATCCCCGCCATCCCCTCTCCTTCTCTCGTTTTCCGCGTGGCTGTCCTCGCAGAACGGAAAGTGAGCGCCAGGCCAGTTTTTGCGTCAGTATGAGCATGCTCTCTGAGCGTGGCGCCGTGTTGGATGGAACTATACTCAACAGCTTTTTACGGTTCATCAATATTTCTTCCAAAGGATGGTAAAATAATAATACTGCACGGTTACGGTAACTCACTGTTTTCCATTATTCACCGACCTTGTGTTTCAACCATCCGTTCCCAAAGAGGAGATTTCATACAGCAATCTTGTATCTTCCAAAAGTAAAAAAAAATCATTAGATTAAATCTCAGGATTAAAAGCTTCCAACTGAATCATTGCATCTATTATATGTTAGGAAACTAACTGATTTTTTAAAAACAGTATACGAGTAACAGAGTCCCTTCCCACATTTGTACATTCAAGTTCATAGCGTGTATAGATATGTGACTTCACCAATTTTATAATTTCATTGTATTCTCTAACACACCATTGTCACATTCCCTTCAATAATAGTATATTAAAACAGAAGTACTTTAATTAATTCGTATTATTTATTTATCTCATTATGGTTGTGTACATCATTCCTGTAGTCCCATTTTGACCGAGATTTCTCCTCTTCAGGTTTCTCGATGGGAATCAATNTAACACACCATTGTCACATTCCCTTCAATAATAGTATATTAAAACAGAAGTACTTTAATTAATTCGTATTATTTATTTATCTCATTATTTACAGTTAGAATATCTCTTATTGGTACTCAGTCTCGGCAAGGTTGTGTACATCATTCCTGTAGTCCCATTTTGACCGAGATTTCTCCTCTTCAGGTTTCTCGATGGGAATCAATGAGTCGGTTCCTCGCTTGCTTTCTGAGAGTAAATTAGTTTTTTGACCTCCACGGATCATACACAGAATCTAACAGTTGTATAGCATAAATTATTTAATTTATTTTGAAGAATATATATATTCTATGCAGGTATGTTTTTTCACTTGACCACCCTAGTGAATTAATGTCCTGATAAAAACAATGTTAAAATTGAATTCGCTGATAATCTTTATTTCTGTGATCACGTGACACTCAAATCAGAAGACAATCAATATTTCAACTACTGTGAAACTACATACAAATATAATTCCGTAAAATGTCGACACGAAGAAAATATTTAGAGTCGAATTTTCAAGTGACATCATGAACATGTACACAGTGCAGTGAGAAATAATACACAATAGATGTAAGACCAGTTTCCGGAAATAATAATGAAAAAAAAATCTTATGTAATTAATATTAAACGTTTTAATACAAAACATCAATTCCCAAATAAACGTGAGTTAAAACTTTGCTTCTGATTGATGTAGAAGACCTTTGATGACAGTAAGCGTGCGAATACAGACCCAGCCCTCCCTCTGTTCGTCACCAATCGGTTCCAGAGTACTTTAACACGTGTGTTAATCCGCGAAAACCCAAAGCGGATTCGCAACTTTAGTACTAATAACTCTCATGACCCCACATACTTCCACAATAAAAATATCATGTAGATTAACACGATTCCTTTATGTAACTATACATTTCGTCCACCATTTTCAGAATTTCAAATTGTTGCTTTTATAATATACTGGTTGAGGACGTAACATTTCCTTTAATAAAAAATGTCTAAAAAATAAACAGCAGTGATAAACAATCGTATGTGTAAGTGAGTAATGTGAACAAATACAACAGATAATGTTTCACCCCAGAAATCTATTGACACAAACTATCTTCCGATCCACGCTGTAAACAAATTGTGTCGTAATTTCGCTTCTCTTTTCACGCCATCTTTCGCAGCTATTGAATCTTCGACGCCAACATGTGTCAACCGAAGCAGTCCGCAAACTCAATCAGTGTAAATCTGATTGTCGAATTCACTATCCGTCACGTCACACATCACTACTGATCTCACGCAACTACATTAAGCAAGCTTGATCGTAACGATATTAATTTTCACTCCCAACAGCTACACAGGCACAAAGTTTTTATTTTATTTTCATATCTTCTGATCCGTAAGTATTTTAGCACACTTTGCATTGCTGTTGTAACGATTCGGTCGTCAAGAAAGAGTCCTTGAAAACGTAACGTCAATTCATAAAGTGCTTTTTTACATCTAGATAACAGACCCTTCGGTCGCAGTCACTTTGATTGTGTAGATTTATGAACAATCAGCCTACCTGATGGCTCAGTTCATCTGCTCGAGCATACGATGATATGGTGTTGGGTGCATTATGGAGAGGAGGAGATGAAGTAATCCGTCTTTCCTTCACGTGTTGTGTTCTTTCTTGTTGACGACTTTGGTCTCCATCATTTGCCATCACACACTACCTCGCAGGAAACCTTTTCTCACGACGATCTACAAGGAAAAATGGATAAAGGAAATGAGGGAAGGAAAGGAAGCTAGAAATGAGTCACTTTCATTAAACATCTCTCCTCGAATTCACTTGTGGTGAACACATAACATGTGAAGAAATTCCGAGGCAGTTAGATTCGATCTCCCCTTTTCCGAATCAGTTTTCAGCTAAGCCAACATAGAAGGTATTGAGTATAGAAATGAATCCATTGAATTAAAAAATCCAAAATTAATATTTATCATGAACAATCGTTAAAAAGGTTAAGACGCAAGCTACATGGCAAGCGACGTTTACGCAATAAGATAGAATATGCAGTCTATTAACATTCTCAGAGACAATTGAATAAGAAAAAGTAAGCCATTTTTTTCATACCCGTTCGCAAGAGAACAATCCGAAGAAGAAAAATAAATCAAAAAACAAGTAAGACTAACGAAGAAAGTAAAAACAGAGCATAGACAATGAATACATTTCAATACTTTCGAAGAAAAACAAATTATTTAATATATACGAAGCTTAGCGTAGAATAATATATTTCGATGTTGTAGAAATTTGCTCAACTTCTCTACACACTCCAAATGAAAAGCTTTTCAGTGACGAGTCTTATAATATTGAGCGAATATAATACCAATTAAGATGTTCTTTCATATCATATTCACTGCGCTTGCCTTTAAAATAATGTTTGTTTTCGTAGCTCCATGACGCTCGAGTGAGTAGACATTGCATGAGACATCGTTCTCACAACATGCATTTTTTGTGGGTTTGTCAACGGCGTCATTAGAGCACTTGACAACATACAGACAGGAAATTGCACGTGCCGTTTACTACTGTGTTACGTTAAACAAAACAAGGCAAATTTTTGTACCACAATCTGTCCATAGGATATTCAACAAGTTTAAGAGAGAACGTTGCATCAGAAATAATATCATTAAAAATAGTATGCAATCCGAGAAAAATATATATTATACACATTTGTTACAAGTTAGTTCAGCGGATTCGTAAACTGCGAGTAAACTCAAGTATAGTTTACATACTTTCATGAGTTGTTTCCTACACAATGTAATAAATATGTATTGCATTGTCGGCAAATCTAAAGTGACAGCCTATAAAATTATAACTTATAAATATAATCACAGAACACTAAACCACCAAATGTTAAACAAGATATTTAACGAAGTGCTTCGTGAATTCTTTCGCACACCTCAACGAGAGTAAAAATACTTCCTCTCACATACCTACAATGAGAAAATATCTAAACGTTCCAATCCATACTTCTGGATGAGTACGAATTTGTATTTTAGTTCATAACACAAGCTTCGCCATACAAACAGACTCGCACCGGTGGTTGTCTGCTTAGTCTCATGGTATTTTCCTAAGCCATGATAATTTTTAAAAATTTCAAACAATGTCAATATTTCTTAAATATTAGTTTTTCTCTATGCAATGTAGGCGAAGGATTAGATTTAATAGAGCTAAGATATAGAAGGGCAAAATTGAACGCAAATCTATCATATAAGGTGCTGGAAAGAATACTTAAATAGTTTCAAAATTAGAGGAGCTAGACGATTTCTAATCCTTAGACTAAGTCAGCCTTGAGTTGTCTCAACATGGATAAAATTACTCTAGATATTTAAAAAAACTGAAGATTCGAATGCCAGCTATTTTTTAGTATCTCACCTCTTTTTTTCTTTTTCTTCAAATCATTGCAAACTCACTTCATAAACAGTACAGCAAATTAGTATGCAGAATAATACTTTTTATCTTGAAACCTCCCCTACTCCATAGTCAAACAATACGGGGTCCTTAAATAATTGTCCTTTTTTCAGTGCACGTGAAGGTGTGGCCATCATCCACTAGCTAACCTTCGTCTCTTTCTGTTATCTTTTCATCTCATTCTTCCTTTTCTCTTAATTTTTTCCCTTCTCTCTATTTTATTCCTTCCTCAAAGCCGATCTTATTGCTCCTATGAAATACTCTTCAAACATCGCATAACTTCTTTCCTCCGATTTTAATGTTCCATTGTCTGATATGTGTGGCACTTATATGTCTAGCGTCTTTTGTACATACCACCCTCTGTCACTTGCGTACTCATCCCAATCCCATGAAACATGTGGCGCTTTCCTTACCTTTCCAAACATAAACCTCTCACTCAAGTCCATAGATCACTATAGAGCTTCCACGAATCCACGGAAGTTACTTGAAGTAAGAATACCTCTTGGTACACGCGATAAGAAGATGCGCCATTTCACTATTGCACTATCAACACGCATCTAAACAAGTATCATCAAGTACACGTCATATGTAAATAACGGTATCGGCAATAATACTTGGTGTCAGTGGCGGATCTAGACCGTAATCAAGGGGATGGCTAAATTTTTTATATAAATATTACAAATATTATAAATATTATTGTAAATATTATAATAAATATTATAGTGATTTTGTATTTTAATATAATACAACAATTTATCAAATAGATAATTAACAATTCATTAGTGACAAAAGGGTTATATTTTACCAGGATAAGGCACCCCAAATGTGCCCCCCAGCCAAATGACATTGTCCCTTTGTGTATACACATTTACTGGAAAATTTTATTATTAATCACGTTTTTAACTTTCCTTGCATTTGGTATGGTTTCCCATACTAAAAAATGGTGATTTTCGTTTTTTTTCTCGAGAATTTAAACCAAAATTAACTGATCATACAAGTTGCTTAGATGATAAAACACTCATATCTAACCAAAAATATTTAATAGCGTTTTTTATAGTTTACGGCCGCGATAAAAGTCCAAAAAATGTACTCAATAATGACAAAAAATGGCCAAATTGTCAAAACCGTCCGAAAAAGTTTAGAAAATCCCTAAAAATATGTACTTTTTTTGCAATTTTCAAGTCGGCCCACCACACGTAGACTCGAAATTTTGGAAGCATTTAGAATAGCACGTAAGGAGTAGATGACCAGAAAATCAGTCCTGCACCTCAGTAATTTCGACAAAAATGTCCATTTTTTTGCTACAGCCTCTATAGATCCGCTACTGATTGGTGCACAAATAAGGATCTCCACGCCACATGCATTGTTCGCTAAAAGAATCAACATGCATGAGCCACTTCTGAAGAAAAATGACGATAAGAGACTCCCGAGGACGTTTTTTACTACCTCTGCAAGTGAAAACAAAGCGATTGCCTTACAAACAAGTGCCTTCAGAGCAACGCAAAGATCGCTGCGTCAATATTGTGATTTCATACAGCAAATCGTACGATGCATTTCTCGGCAAACAAGATAAGAACGTAGGGACTATTAAGTTATCTTGAGACAGCGAATTAATTATCTTAAGACAGCAATTGAAATCTTATCTTTCAACATACATTCGACTCATGTTTTTGTCAATTAATAATTAATGTGCTACTCCACGAAAAAACAAGAAGAAATCAATCATTCCCTGATATGACAAAAAGGAAAGCTCTTAAATAACGCAGTTGATAGATTATCAATTGCATAATAAAGGTATGAGATATCCCCAAATTAAACATAAAAGTATACTTACGTATTAAAATAATTAAATTGAAGTGAAACTTTAATTAGTTATTGTGAATCGCCAGCCTAGATGTATCCAAAGCGAAGAAGCCAATACTCAATCAGTATTCCCACGAACTATTGCACCATGAATATGATGCCGCGCATTACTAACATTAAATATGTAATTGTACCTTATGAGAATGAGTCAGGAGGAGAGTCACAAAACACGAAGCTATCCTATTTCCGACACGCTTATAATGTGGTAAGGGTGTGTAGGGTAGGTGAAGCGGGGTAAAACTCCGCGCAGGGCAATGATCCCCATCAAATTTGTGTTTGAAGCGGGGCTTTTTGAAGGATTGTTTCGTACTGCACGAGTATTCTGACGCCACTTTTTTCATGCTGGTGCCCATCCTACAGCAAGGGGAAATTTTTACAACATAATGACAAGAACATACTAATCTCTCACATTCTTTAGCAGCTCCCTCCCTACAAGTTAAAAATGATTCGATATTAATTAAGAAAATGACAATTCATTTGTTTAGATACATTTAGAGACTTTTTACCAGATGCGACTTCTTAGTATGGGTTCAAGATGCAATCGAACGTACAAACAGAAAAGAAGTACAAATAAAGTTTCACTGTATTTAATATATTCTAGCTAGATATTTTCTTTTAAGATGACATTACAGCAGACATTGTTGTTATATTTGTACTACAATTAACTATTCATCGACTCCCTGTCATAACAGATATATGACGTTTAGTTGACGGTTAGATACCAAGAGATCTGCAATGGAAAACACAGTCTGGGAAGATAATTGTTTTCAAGAAGATAAGCTAACTTACGGGAGTGGGCCAGTTGGTCCACATTAGGTGTATTCGCCATAGTATTAAAGAATAACACATTGTTCTGTTAATTAGATTATCTTATCTCGAAATTGAATATAGGAGTTGCAAGGTCATCAAACAAATATTTTTCAAGGCAATGTGTTTTTTCTCACAATCATTTTTTCATATCTCAAAGCGTCTTGTTAATTCGAACTCTCGTCCACGAAAACAGAACTCTCGAAGTAAAGTCCTCCTGCGCGACGAAACGAGACGAGAGGAGCGGTGTCAGGACGTAGCGTGTGCGCGTATGCGAGTAGCATACCATTCGCCGACACACGCAAATCGACATCGCGTGGACCGGTTTCGCACATGGTGTACGTGTTGGCAAGCACAGAGGCTCGGCACGGCGCCCTTGCTGCAGGCCACCGGGTTGCACACACACTGACCTTGTTCACGTGCACATGCCGCCGGGCGTGTCTCTGATAATATTCTAACGTGTTACTTCAATGTAATATTTGAATCATCACGTCTAAAATCTTTCTTTCTTCCATTCGTTTGTTTCTTAATGACTTGCTTTTTTTGCTACGATACAAACTCTCAAATTGTTCCCTTTATCTCTTTCCACAGATATCAGTGTGACAATCAGAATTACCAAATAAGCAAAAATCAGAAACGAATGTGATTTATGTTTATGAATCAGCCACGTTTTGTTCAGAAACTCAATGATCCATAGTCAAAATAATACATTGGATATGAGAGACAAATTCAGTAAAAAGGAGTGTTCCTAACCTTTGGGTGTGACATCCTAAACTTTGCGATCCGAACTATAAGGTTGGAATGTCATATCCAAAGATTTGGAGGAATCCTTTCCTTCCACTCGATTTCGACCTCACATTCAATCCCAGCGTAATCACATCCAGTGTTCATTCCGTGCACAAATCAAAAATGACTTACTGCGAAACGTAAGAATGAGACATTCTGTTTTGCGTTTAGGTCTCAATGAAACATTTTGTTAATTTTATAAGCCTTGGTGAAGATACGAAATGATTCATTTAGACGTAAACACAAAAAAAGCCTCATTATGATACGAATACAGAGATCGAGTACAATATTAAGAGCATATTTTCACCACAGATATTAGTAATCCTACAACACTTCAGAAATTATTTTAAATCTGTGTGTTCGTCTTCAGTTAATGTCTGAAAGAGATGCCAAATACTAATAGTTATCAAAAAATAGTATTCGTTTTCATATAAGTATAATAAGTTTTCTCCTAAGACCTATAGGCTTAGTTCACATAACAATAACAACCTACGATACATCATTAACGAACACGATAAAGTATCAAATACAAATACATTATTTACGAATTATATAGTAAATAAAAATGATACTAGATAATTAATAATGCAATTTCCAAATAGGCTCGTTCAAGTGATTTTTTCCTGCGCTGATAGTATCTCCGCAAAAAAGGAAACAAGGAAAGTACGAACCATGGTTAAGCAATTATCAAACGGCCTTGTTCTCTTTAAACGAGACAAAGTAACAAACAGCAGATTCGTTACAAAAAAAATGTCCCTGCTCTTTTGATTGAGATTATAACATAAAAATATTTTTTTCTAAAAAATATGCAAAAACATATTTAAAGAAGGAAAGATATAAAAATCAAATCAAGAGAGACGTGGATACACTAATATGCCATTGAGAACGAGCCAGAAAAGATAGCATACATGGAAATATATTTCATACGACGAATAATAACGGATACAAAATCAATTAAAGTGGGCGTTTCTTTGGAAGTAAAAAATTTAAGAAAATGATTATTACCTAAGGATATCCGACTCAAGTCAAGAGTGCAAAATTAGAAGAACGCTAGTAGTGAAAGTGTTACTGTATCATTGCACCGAGCCAATAAATATGTTTGAAAGGCGAAATGTGACGGTCTGTTGATAGTGAGAACATTGGAGATCAATAAAGCAAACGTAATAAAAGTACAACAAACAAAAATGGTTGGTTCTTTTGAGGAATGAAGAGCACTAATGAGTTTTTCCTCTTCCTACATCCTCACTTTAAATTTAACGAAATAAGGTATTTTGCGTGACAAACTACTCATAAAGACACCCGTGGCGTGACTACAAAATAATAGTATTTTAAATAAAACTAAAGTAGTGTAACTCAAAATCGCAGAAAAGACGAAACTACTCTACTGCTTGGCTCGCAGCAACTTCAAAAGCATAAAATCTGGGTTCACAAAACATACCAATCAATTTCTCATGCGGGTACTCATGTGAAAGCCAACTTATTTCCGTTTGCCAGGATTTAGCAGAATCACTTGAGGGAGGGAGAACTGATGCAATAGTTATTGATCTATAAAAAGAGTTTGATTTAGTGCCACAAGATCGACTTCTTGCAAAAATCGCGAAGTTAGAAATTGATTCGCATGTTGTCAAATGGATTAGTGAATTTCTCCGGGATCGCTCACAAGTTAGAAGAGATGGGTGCTTCTCTAAAGAAACCGCGGTGACGTCGGGAGTACCTCAGGGAAGCGTTTTGGGTCCACTTCTTTTTCTTGCATAATAACGACATATCAGAGCATATCAATTCGGTAGTGCGCTTATTTGCAGATGACTATCATATATCGGAATATTAAAGAAGATATAGAACGTTATATGTTACGCGATCTAAATGAATTGTGGAAATTGGCTGAGACGAATAAAATGAAAATAAACCCTCTAAAAAGTAGATATTTATGTTTTTCTAGATCTAAAACAAAACCTGCTCTGAACTATATTAAATTATCAGATGATTCCTGAAGTTTCAAGTTGTAAATACTTAGGTGTTATAATTTCTCGTGACTTACATTGGGAGAACATGTAAAATACACAACAAAGAAAGCTTGGAGAGCGCTGGACTTCGTGAGACGCGTACTTAGAAAAGAGAACTCGAAATCTAAACGCTTGGGTACACTTCATTAGTCCGACCTATACTGGAGTACGATGCCGCTTGCTGGGATCCATATAGGGAGGGTCACATCAATAAATTAGATCGGATACAAAGAAAGGTTGCAAAATTTGTCAGGGACAACACACGTAATATTAATTTAGAGTGGAGCACACTTTCCAATCGAAGGAAGTTCGCGCGTCTTTGTGCTTTCTTTAAAGCCTACATGGGAGAGCCTTCATGGAAATCAGTGAACGCTAGGCTCCACCAACCGAACTACAAGCGGAGGCCACATAAAATGTAGGAAACAAAACATATTGGGAAATATTCCTTTGTGAATAGAATCATTGTAGACTGGAATAACTTACTTGCAACAACACTTACGAACTTACTAGAAACAATAAAATGTTTCTACAACAGTCTTCTTGCATCTTCAAAATAGGAGCACATGTAAATTGCAGTGTAGTGACGTGAATGGAGACTAGGGGTATAAAAATGCGAATAGAATTGCAGTGCAGTATAGTGTAATGTAGTGAAGTGTAGTGATGTGAAGTGTGCATCACAGCAATCCTGTTTTTGGCGTTATTTTTATAGTTATTAATTTCTTTTAGTTATATTATAGCAATTATTTTTACATTAAGGTTATAGGAGGAGTAATGGTATATGTGTGTATACTGAAGCGTGCTTGTACGTATAAGTGTGTGTCTGTATCTGTTTGTAAGTGGAAATGTATGTGAATACACACACATATGGACCTAATTAATTTTTTTAATTTCTTAGGTGTATTATCCTTCTTGCTCATATATTCTAAGCATTTTATTCCGTGTGTATATTTTATAGATATTTGGGTGAAGATTGTTTTTTTTATTTCACATTGTATTATGTATATTCTTATTATGTCCATTATGTTTTCCATCTGCTACCGAGCATTGCTCACTTGCAGATATAATAATAATAATTTATTTAAGTAGAAGAGAGAAAATTAAATCCGCTTTCACAAAAAAAGCACCAATCAGAAGAAGAAGGTAAGTCCTCCAGCAGAAAACTACATTACAGTACAACGCAAGACATAATAAGGATATTCTGAAACTTTATTTGTTCTGATTGTACTTCATTCAGTTAATTTTTCAGGTCAAAAATTTTCAGAATCACTAATGATGAAGAATAATTTCGAAATATACTTGGAAACTGAAGACATAAAATAAAAAACTGTTTCTGTATTAACTGATTATTTCTATCGATAATGCAATAGATTTCAATCATTTTAACGGGCTCTGTAAGACAACGCTAGAAATTTTATTGCCGATTTTTTTTCTATCGCATATTTGTATATACAAAATATATGAACTATTTCTTTTAAATTTCTTTGATATTTGGTTTGATATTGGAAATTTCTTTGATGTGTGGTTTGATATTGGAAATTTCTTTGACTTATTTTTACATCACCATGTCACCCTGTCTATAACTTTATTTTTATCTTATACGAGTCTTTTAACCCATCTTTCTGAGGGTGATGACAGCGAACATTATATCAAGTCAAAACACGTATATCGACATCAAAGTTCCCATAAATCTGTAATGACATTCCATCTTATTGTAACAATCGTTTCACACGATTAAAAAATTGAATGGTCAGTTTTAGATCGGAGGGGGACCCAAAAAGTTGTTCCTTAACTTGTTAACAAAATTTCCAATTTACTCGACTGATAAGATATATATCTTATGTGAAACCTGGCGAAATATATTTTTTGTGTCGCGTTAATTAATGATGCATTAAAAAATAGATAAAATGTATTTCATGATTATAAGCAGATAAAAACGAATGATTTGATTAGTGGAGTCAGACTGTTTGAATACTCGTGCATTAAACACCACGTACAAAAGTGTGGCGCTTCCCATTGTGTTAGCAAGATCCAACCTTACGTACTTTTTTTTTAAATTCCAACAAAACCTAAATTCCCATCGAAAATTTTACTACTTTACAAAACCCACACCGAAGATGTTTGGAATCCTCTGACTTAGCAGGAAAGACATACCTAATTTACGCACAACAACAGAACACGAAACACTACCAAAGGAAACATTAACAAACATAATGAGAGCAAATGATCCGTAAGATCATATTCAAACAAAAACATACCTGTAAAAAAAGGTCAACACCGAACAGGCTAACCATAAAGAGCAGTAGAATATAGATGTATAGTGCAGATACAAAATTAACTATGGTAACACTCAGAATTAAACTGTTGAACACAAGAAACATATGTCTGTATATCTAATGCTTGATAATGTAAAGCCATTCCATGATTCGTAATGTTATTCTCATAATTTTTCATAAACATGAGATAGATCTATTTGTGCATTGCTTTCGCAACTTATTGAAGCGCAGTTCCACGTAGTGTGAGAATAGTCTAATATATGTTTACCCTTCCTCGCAAATTTTCACTCAAAACCATTATTTTATTACAATAAAATTTTGATACACACAGGAACAACATTTAACAATGCTGATATCTGTTCACAAATATTCTTATCATATTTCCTTCTATGGGCAGATAAATAATACGATTGCAGACAGAAAAAAGTATCTGTCATGGATGGCGAACAAAAAGTTGCAAACTATTGCAATGAGACACGAGTGAATATATGGGAGCTCGTCCTCTATATGTTGTACGGTGAATCACTTCGGAGGAAGTTGTAGGGGCCGCCAAGCGTTTACATTGCGTAAATGGACACCGGCGGCGGTGGCGGTGGCACACTGCTACAGAGAGCCTTGGCCTCAACGGAGCTGCCGAGCGGAACGCAGTACCTCCCCGCCACCAAGCACGCGCATCGTCGCACACCGCCACCAAGCACGCGCACGCACAGACATTACTTTATAAACGAGGGATGACACCGCGATTGAAATTACTCTTCACTTTCGAGTGTGCCCCGCTCCACTTCCCCATTACAATATTGATAACCAAATCTTCCATTACATGTTGAGGAAACAGAATGAAATTGTCTTCCATAATTTGAAGTAATATGGTGTATTACAAAACATGTCCCCACCATCAGCGTTCTACATTTTAACAATAAACAAAATAAACACAAGAAATCTAAAAAATATCATATTCTATGTACAAATTAATAAACCTGAACAAAGAAAAATGAAAGCATTGTAAATTACAATGTAATAAACTAACCGCAGCAACTCGGCATCAACTAGCTGATTCGTTCACAATTGAAGACAAATTGAGATGTCTCGATTCAATCAGAGTATTAATTTAAAAGAATAGTGACGCAGTGAATGGACAACTGTCAGGTGTAAATTGATCTGGGTATAAGAAGTATATCGGAGGACTGGGTTAAGGACAAAATCAAATTTTAAATATTCTATTTTTATGTTGTTGTTTTTCATAAAACTTATTTCTTCACAATTTGTTCTTCGTAATACAGAACAATAAGTAAATAGAGGCCTACTATTATTTTAAGGACATTGTATAAAGAAGATATCCAATGATAACTCTTCCATAGTCCATATAATCGACTAAGTTTAGAGAATGTTATAATTAACAGTTGAATTTGACAAAGTAAGTCTTTCCAATAAATGGTCTCAATCGTAATATTCGTTATTCTATAGTAATGGGACACCATTTATAGTTATTCTATAGCAAAAAAAGAATGATAAAAAAAAGAAAACAGACATGAACGTAAGACGTGGAATTCTATGACGAGAAATTTAATGAGGTGGGATCTAACGACGTGGAATGATTCACTGACATCCAACTTGCTTTTATTCATTAAGTATTTAAAATATTAAATACGCCTCTGCCCTTGGATTCTTGTTAATTTCCAGAGAGTAACTTAGTTTATGGTCTACCACATGGTCATACGCAGTTTGCAACTGATTTTTATGACAACGAAGTCTATTTATTTGTTATAACTACTATAACAATTGTGTACGCATTTCCTGTGTAACAGTACAAAGCGTGCATAGTTTTCAGTAAACAGATTATTTCATTCCATTCTCGCATGCAATTGGGTTCTTCTTTGCCAGAAGTCAACTTCTGCCCATTAATAGTACGCTCCTTAACACTTTATAAACCTTATCTTAAAATAGTGGATAGCATTGAGCAAGAATAAAATTAATTTCTCCTTACTGAGCACTCATATCTCTGCTCGCGTGAAATGAGTAATTTTTGAGAAAATATTTTCTTTTATATCGCCATTAATACCTAGTAAAACTGTTCTTCATTAGTGTTAGTTTGATGTATTCTGTTTCATTTGTGTTATTGGTGAGTTATCAGTTTCCTTAAGGAGGAACTTAATCTTTTCAAACCACTAACTGATATGACATGAAATTTATCATTGAGGGATATAGTCTTTTTTTCTTGAGTCACTCATAAGGAGTTCCCCACACTCTAATCTTCAGATATATTACGTACATCACCAATTCGCTACTCCTCCGTACTTGAGGGCCGAGGTGAAACATAGCATCAATGCTAAGAGGTAACTTAGGACCCACAACATAAATTAATATTTACAATACATAATACTAAATAAAAACGACTTTCTATTATGCGGATTCCACTAAATATTTTGTAAAAAAATATGTATCACACAACATGTATGAATAACAGATCACAATGCCAACCTCGTCTGTACCTACCAGCTACGAACTCTTAGTATGGCGAATTTTATATCTACGATTTTTTTAAACAACCATGGAATATTAATAATAAATTTCCCTGTTATTTCTTCCTTCGTTATGGGTGGTCTTACATAAGTTGCTATCTCTACCACGGAACTTTTCGAAAAAGCGTAATTGCAATCGCATCATGCATAACCACTGATCAGATTTCAATGAAACGTTCACAGTCATATTCCTATAGTTTTGGAGCAGGATAATAAACAAATTTCACTTTGATACAACAGCAGGTACAAATTTAAAAAATCAGTTAGTCTACTTATAATTGTAGATACAAACCTAACTGAAAATATTTCTGGTAATAAAAGTTGAGTTAACGAATTCTAACAGAGTTAATACACAGGAAAAAGAAAAGTTTCTTCGTTCTATACCACACTATACGGAACAGTGCAAGGTATGTACCCAGTAGGTAAAGACTGGGAGAGAGGAAGAAGAAGAAAGAAGAAAGAAGAAAGAAGAAAGAAAAAGAAAGAAGAAGAAGAAAAAGAAAGAAGAAAGAAGAAGAAAAAGAAAGAAGAAAGAAGAAGAAAAAGAAAGAAGAAAGAAGAAGAAAAAGAAAGAAGAAAGAAGAAGAAAAAGAAAGAAGAAAGAAGAAGAAAAAGAAAGAAGAAAGA
>NNCF01127569.1:36149-70987 GCA_002313205.1 Laupala kohalensis | reverse complement strand
AAGAAGAAAAAGAAAGAAGAAAAAGAAAAAGAAACAAGAAAATTGTAAGTGCGTATTCATTATACGAGTGTACAACCGATAAAGAGGAAAATAAATTTTATCTCGATTACTATAAATGGTCATCAAACAACATTTAGATGAGTAATCTTTATCTCTCGAACGCGCGATACACCAAGACATGCACAATTAAACCACTCAGCCAGCGTATTCGTTCGAGATATCGTCCTGCACGACTCACTTCGGGTAAAGAAATGTCTCGATCAACAGCAGAATTGGGAGAGACCACAGAAACTGACGAAAAAGCATAAATACGCAATAAATGTTTTTTATAATTTTTTATTCACATGCAGAATATACTTTAAATACCTAATGAAAATATCAATTTAAGTTGCGAATTTCTACATTAAATTTTCGTTCCAGAAAAATCTTTCGCTGTTATCTAGTTTAACTCTTTTCCTTAATTTGTGGCTGAATTTACTTCAACGTAAATTTATCACAAAGCAAGGCCATCCATGTACTGAATCAGTAGTTCTGTGTGCAGCACCGCATCGTCGTGACTCACTCTCGAATGTGAAGTAGGAGTTCGTGTTCGGCATGTTCCAACTCAACACCTCTTGCTTTGTTGATTATTGCTCATCAGATACGTGCTCAGATTCTGGATGATTTGTGTTACAGTTTATCCATTCTGCGTTATTGTCATCAACGTTCCCTCTCTATGAGGATTTCACAAAATTAGATCGATTGGAAACTAACTTTTTCCTCTTCGTTTTTGGATGCTATACCGCAATTTCCACACCCAAAAATTTCTCTGAAAACTCTGAATACGTTACACGCTCGATTTATTTGTTATCTGTCAGTCCAAATTCATCCGCAGGTCACGGATAATCCGCGAAGGGGACAATCCACTCGGGACTTTACGTAATTTCCCTCGCACGACGCAAAGCAATGTCTGTTGTTCCGGTGATCCGTCTGCGAGTCTCCGAGAGGGCATCGCCGTCACTAGCTCATAGGAAATCGATGCAGCTATCGAGTAACTCTCCCCCGAAACGCAGCTCTGTCCGTCGCTCGCGCTCTGACAGCGACAGATGTCGAAAAGAAGGCGTCCAACGCTATAGATTCCCGTCCATCACGCATTCAAGGACTTCGTCAATTATCGTATTGATTCCATAAGTTCTAGAAACCCATGTTCTCAGCGGAGTAATTATCTTCGCGTGACTCCTATTCGCATTCACGACACGTCAGTGAAACATGTTGTCTACACTTTTTTATTTATCTCCATGTACACTTATTCCTACAAATTCCCAATTAATGTCAAAGAAATCATAGTGATGAATATTAACTATGCAAAATCCAATCTTTCGACGAAAGTAAAAATTCTTCTAAAAAATAATTACTCGTCTATTATACCATCATTCCTATTACCCACTTACACTATTGTTTTCCTAGAATAAAACCTATTCGAAAAGTACTTTCCGAGACTTCGTTAACATTCAACAAAATTATGACTTTTTCAAATTTTTAAATCATGAATCAAATCCCAGAAGCGCTCCGAACTTTGTAAGGAATTCAACGCCTAGCGTTCACAAGAGAGATAATACCGTTGAGGGGAATATACCTTGTTCTTTAAAACACTATTTCAAGTAGAAAATTCGGGAAGAGTAAGAGTCGTGGATATCCTCAAAAGAAATCCGATTGATATGTTTCGGGGAAATATAATATTGGCGCCATAATACAATATTATCGGGGAAATATAATTTTTCTCGTTACCCATACTTCAGCACCCTGGGAAAGATGGAGTGAATTTACTAAACTTCATAATAGTATTTTTAGCTAGAGATGATCTCAGAATCAGACCTACAAAGGCGGCGACCTGAGACTAGATGAATCGAACCATCGGATTTCATTGTGCCATGGATTCAATGAGGAGAAACTTATGAGAGATCCAACATCCACAATTTACTTCTGCTCGAATTACTCAGTGGTGTCATTTTGATTTTAACTATTATCGTATGTAGATAATCTCGTGAAAACGCAGGGAAACTCATTTGAAATTTAAATAGATTTTTATCAACTTGAAATTTTTATAGATTTGATCGCTAGAGGAACAATAGTTCCAATGGTCCATATAAGATAGAGCAAATCAA
The DNA here is from genome assembly GCA_002313205.1 of Laupala kohalensis. Lineage (NCBI taxonomy): Eukaryota > Metazoa > Arthropoda > Insecta > Orthoptera > Trigonidiidae > Laupala > Laupala kohalensis. Next base: position 68,843 of record NNCF01127569.1, on the reverse strand, counting down.
GATTAATATAATCATTTCAAAACCTTAATTGCTCAAAGTATGTCATGCGCTAATTTCGTAGTCATGTATGAATTTGCTTATGTCAAAAGTCCTGAAATCAGGAGATTCAAAAGTCCTGAAATCAGGAATAGCTAATGACAAAATGTACGTGCTGTATTGTAATAGACAAACAGATAATTACATAAAGTTTATCTTAGAAAAGAATGAAAATAAGAATAAATACAATGCATAATAAGAATAAAAAGATAGTTCACTTTGGTGCTAATAAGGTGGCTTATTAATGGCAAGGTGTATAATATCCACTATTTGTAGTAATCATGTACTCCTGTACTCACGTTTGATTGTATTCCTATTCATCAATGCCACAAAACACGTGAAATGGGTCATCAGAAGTAAGCAAAGTCGTTTACTACATGCGTTAAGTATAGCTCACCTGCGAGAGAGCAGCGGGCAGTCTCCGTCAGCTTAAAGGTGAAGGGGATGTGTACTTTCATCATCTTCATCTGCGGGATCTGGTGCTGCACTTGATGCACGGAGGAGCCAAACATCAGTTCTTCACCGTGCAGTCTGAATACCATCATATTCCTACGAAGAAGAAAATCAAGATATTAGACTTTGAATTAAATTGTTAAGAAAGTCATTCACCCGAGACGGGGTACGACTAAGGTTGGCATGAACACATCTAGGTCATGGAAACCATGGATTTTAAAGGCGATACTCCGAAAATTACTACGTGAAAATAATAGTAATGAAATACGTTTAATAATTCTCTAATGTGGCATGTTTATTCACTTAGTAATATAGAATAATGAACAAAAAGGTGATTACACAGAAGGTACTTTTTAAGAAATTCAACAATTACTTCTCTCTATTAAAGCAAATAAAGAATAACTATAATTAGTGAACCAATCCGTAACAGAATTTACACCGTTGCAAAACACGTCTAGCGTTCGGTGAATAATCGAAGGGGATGCCTTTTTCGAACGATTTTGACATGTGTGTGCTACACAACCTATATTAAAAATCAGGACAGTGTAGGAAACCCCACCCAGACGCTCCCAGGACACTCTTCAAACAAGAACAAATCCGGAGAAACACGGACGGATGGCAACCCTAGGTATGGCTAAGGGATGGAATTAAGCTACTTGTTCCTAATTTGCTCCAACAAATGACATGGACAAAAAAACCTAGATTAGGGGCCAAAGCTTTTCATTGCTTCGACGCACAACGAAATCGCTAAAACACAAGAATCTTCAATTTCCTATGAAGGTGGGACCAGCACTCCCCAAGTTCGTCAAATCACTGAGATGTATAATAGTTTTCTAGATTTTTATTCTAATTGCTTCAAAACACAACAATTCGAAAAATAATGAAGAAAAAACATGATTTAATTTCTACCTATCAGTATGGTACAAACAATATTCAAGAGCTCGTTTGACTCGTTTGAAATACATAATAGCACGTAAAAGTATAGCGGTCGAGCGTCATAGTTTCGTGATTTATGCATCTCACCTAGGAAAAAAAGTAAAATATCTTTCTCAAATGTGCGATGACGTATAGATATTAATGATGTAAAAAATACTACGGAAAATTTACTACAAATCAAAGTAAACTTCCATCACTTTTGTGATTCAAATTTTTTTGAAAAGTGTTTCCTCCAAATGACGCAAAGTGTTTCACCATCAACAATTACTTCATTTAAATGGTTGGAGAGGTAGGTTTATTAAGTTGAAATTACAATAAATACATGTTTCTCTGTATATTTATGGCGATTTCAGATATTTTAGCGATTTAGTTCTACCTACGCTAGGGCTACCTTAAGTTACCTCCTTTTTCCCAAAGGGACCCAGTCCCATCATCCTTGAGATTTAGCAAACCAGGCAACGAGAACAAAAAGCTCATATGTCAAAGAGGTTCAACAGTATTATACCGAATCTCGGCCAACGGATAAGCAGCAGCATTTCCAACAAATAGGGCACTATCCATGACCCATTCTCCCAGTAACCTCCCAAGTCTAAACGAAGCATGTTCGAGGGCAAAGACAAACTAGCCACAACGCAAACCTCTTCTGCTTTCCGTGGGACTCCCGTTAATCGCTGGGTTCCTCTTGATGAGGCCGTACGCAAACAAAGGCTATTTATCCAAGCCCTCACTGGCCACAACAACGCACACATACGACCCTCTTACAGAAAAGGAACCCATGCACACATGAAAATCGATATTAATCGCCACACCGAGAGATGTAAAGTATGGACGAGGAATTTCGCACGACGCTTCGTACCGTAACAAGAAAGGATGGGCAGGAAATATTCAAGATGAAAAAAATATGATGCCACGAAAAAATCTACAAAACTACATAACTTCAAAATTTTCACACTATTCAAATATTATTATAATTTCGTCAAATCATCGAGTAATCGAAGATACAGAGATGAATGTTTGAATGTTTCCATGAATGTTGTCTAGTAAACAAAGGTGGTCGAACAGCGACGCTGGTAGTAAAAATTAATAATTCATTCATTCAACGATGTAAAACTCATAGAAAAGGCTATCACCATGCCATACGAAGATAATAAAAGAAATCAGAAAATCCCAAATATTATTTGTAACTATCGATTATGCAGAATCTCAGAGTGTTTGGGTAAATCGTCTAATTTTTGTTCTCTTCAATGATGAGCTTATAAAGTAAATTTGATGAACTTAAAAAACTATCATAAAATAATTTTAGTCATATTCTGTCTCAATTTTCGGACCCTCACCGCCGACTGCTTGACGTAAAATGTGAATGTCTGTGGATCAAAACTTGTAAAAAAAATAATTAGTGCTAGAATTAATTTTCTCTCTACGCCGTTTACTGGAGTTAACCAATTACAAGAAGATTCGTATACACCTAGCTCGATCAGATTACGCTTATCGCATAGGCTTACTGGGAGTCTGTGAAGTTGCTAATCGGAATAGAAAATCGAGAAAAACACCCAGTACCTTAAAATAGTATAGCAATCTGTGAAAAACATTAATTAGAAATACATATTCTTAAATAGTAATGTAGCCCTACGGCCATTAGTCAAAATTCTGAAGGAGACACAATATTATAAAAAAATGTACAGCAATATCTACTTACATAAAATGCATTCACATATACATGTACACTATTATAATTCGTGACACATTGGTTGCCTCGAAAATTACGTTTTTGGGCATGTGAAATAAACAGTTTGGTTGAGACAGCAAGTTCTTCGGGGTACAAATAATCTACATCTGAAACTTCGGAAATAGGTTCTCTTGGAGAAATTAATTCAACATTTCATTAGTTGTATCTCATTAATATTTTAGATTATTATAATAAATTTCCCAATAACTTAAGCGCACTTGCAGTGAAAGCTCAGCTAATAAAGGAACGCATCTACACATGTGTCAGAAGTTTGTAGCTGTCAAGAAGCAACCTACTGTCTACCAACGTACGAGTAACCTTGAGCATGAAACTTAAAAGTTTGATTCCACAGGACGAAGTCGAGGTCTTTGGGCGGGAGTTTACTCTATCGAGCTTATGTAATGCCCAGTCGGTCGCGAAATGGTACCGGAGCGATAAACTGGGACATCTAATACCGACTCAAAGAAAGTTTAACGCCTCGGGCTGTTAACCAAGGTTTCTGGAATCTTCGCGCGCAGATGACTGAAGATCTGTATGCATTTCTATGAACTAGAACGCACAGAAATCAGTTGACTTTGAATGTCTTGCAAGCAAACCAACTTGACAATGATAAAATATTATCCATTAAGACAATAAATATTAGTCAATGCGTTTCATCCTAGTACATTCTCTTCGGAACCACCACAAAAGTAAATTAGTCAATGGATGCCGATAAAAGAATCACCAATGTGGCGGTTGGGAGATGAATTAAAAGGCACATTAATTAACAACTATCTCCAGTAATAGAGAAATAAAGTTGAGCATGTGATTTCTGATCCACTGCGCAGTCACAAGAAGTACTTAGAATGCCTTGAACGGTGATTTTACAGAGTAAAATAAATTGTATATTTTTCTTTCAACAACCAGTCTCATTAAATAAATAGGAGTATAACTTTTTCGGAAAATATTTTCATTTGAACATTTGATATTCTGAGAGAACATGACACAGGATTCTAGCCAACTAAAAATCTTCTATTCAACTGTTATTTCACAAACAAAAACAGCGAACTGACAAGCAAACTCTGCGGAGGTAGAAGCGAAGAGTGCACCGCGGAGTTTTTACGAGCGACAGGGCTTTGTTTACGGGTGGCGGAAGATGTGATGCTCTCTCTGCTTGCCAGGTGGAATTGAAGGACATGCAACGGGTCGCATAGTAAGAAGATTTTGTCCTAGAGAGAAATTATTCATTCTCACCAAGCATATATACATCCAAAATTTTGGTACAGCTAAATTGAGTATGTTGGTATTCAGCGTTTTTGTTAACACATTAAGGAAGAAAAGTTTTTGAACTCACAACACAATGCTAATATAATACCATTTTCATAATCGTTTTCAATATATTCAAACTAATATTTGGGCAGCAAAAGACTGGTACACTGAAAACCACCTTTAGTTTTTCCTTCAACAGTGTGTATTGTGTTTGTTTCCGAGTGCTCAATATATTACGTATAGCTCGGTACAAAACTCAAATTTATCTTTTATATAGTAGTATTGTTTTTTCGATTCTACAAAAAAAATTGTTTCAGTTTGTAATTCGACATCATTGGAACTTTATTAATTCCATAACTACTGCCTACAATTTTTCACAGTTTATACAAAAGGATTTAGTGGTTATTTTCATTACTAAAACAAATTTCTTCACATGATTGATTTGCACAATTATGCAAGTTTTGTTGTAAGAACTAACGTACAGAAAAATATAATTCAGAAGACAATATATTCTTAACTTATTTGTATCATAAATAGGAGTTCCCTTTGTGATATCTCACGTACTATTTTAGCACGCCTGTCTTCGAATGCATATTGAATACATTCTTTTACTTCTCCAAATATTCATGGAATAATGGTTTGACATGAAGACGAAGCGAAACAGGAAGAGATTTGATTATATAACCAAATAATAATAATTTACAGTGAGCATTAATAATTTTGGGCATATCAAAAAGGATCCATGGTAGAACACGATTTTTAATCTTAAAATGTCCATTTCAAATGCCGCTTTGAGAGGCTGAGACAAATTTAATGTTTACCTTGAATGCACAAGAAGAATCAGTTTTTGTTCGGATGCAGAACTGAAATTATTTACGTAAGTCGTAATAACCAAATCTAACAAAATTAAACCATAAAAAATTGGCGTCGTGGGCTAAGGCAGTTTCCGCTCTCTGGAACAAGCTCTCACTACCGCTTTAAAAATTCACAGTCGAAATTTCATTTACAAATGATGTAGTTTTTTGAGCGATATTCCCAAATAGCTACAAATTTCAGAAAATAGAAAGAAAATTGTACAAGGGTAATCCGAACGAAGAATGAAGTAGAATTTGAGTAAAATTATAATAAAATTTCCCATTAACATGTGAAACAAATAATTTGATTTTTGAGTCTTTTGGCTGCCATAGTGGTATACCAGGGTTAAAATATTGTTTTCTTTGAGCATCGTTTTGGTCCCCCAGATGCAACAAATTTCTATTTTCCAATAATTCGATTAAGATCAAACGAACCAAAATCGATTTTTGTAAATTATTATGGAGGATTATGTTCATTATTAATTCATTCACTTTTTATAATCATAATCAATTGTACTAACACTTTTACAACATACTACAAAAATAGTGTCGAAACGTACTATGTATCAATTTTGTTTAATTTAGTACTTTTAAATATTGAACATTGTGTTTTAAACAGTGGTCATGTTTACCTTCTTTTTGCTAATTGATTCTTATTAAATTAATTCACATAAATATAACTCTTGAATTTTTGTTATCCTTCAAATATTTCTTCTCATCATTACAATAAGGGAAATCATAGTAGCTGATTTATTTTGGAAAATAAACTATTCAGAGAAAATATTTTTCACAATTCTGAATACAATAGTAAGCTAATATATCAAAAAAAATCTACAAGATATTCAATCGATTGAGGTGAAACGAAATATGTTTTCCCATGCACGTTCCACAGGAAGCATCTAAAAATACTGCACAAGTGCATCAAAGATACCCTGAATAAATAGAAACGCACTTGTGCGTCACGCAGTGTCCTTGCGAAGGTCACGCCCACAATGGTGAGGGGAAAAGGGAAGACCTTGAGAAGGACGATCAGGTCTCCATTGCTCCCTGACAGCTGGATGCACGAAGGGGAAGAAGACAATTCAGCCACAGCACAGTAGATACCACAACACAGTGCAAGCACGGCCTACTATATACTCAGCACACAAAGCGAATCATCCGTTTTACATGTCATGAAAATGCACAGCTCTAAAATGGTATATATTAGTACATCTAATAGTAAACTTGTATTTGTTGGTCGAGGAAGTGAATATTAAGGGACAATTTTAAAATCACCCAACGACTAATGCTTAGGAATTCTGTAATGAGCTATATAATATGAATTCAACGGTATGATACACTTTCCGATCAGCTTCCCCTTCGTCTACTGGTATTGGAAATAAGAAATATCATAGTATGTACGCGATCTATAGCACAAGCAATAAAAAGAATATGCATATGACTTGTCATGTTACCATCCACAAACATTGTGACAATGAATCAAGGCTTTGATAGGATGTTTTTACTTCCCTTAATATACAAACCTACATTTTGAATAAAGGTAATATTTCATGCTCCATGTAACACGGAAAGCAGACATGTAGCCGGGTTGGTAGGTGGGAGATCGGGGACCCAGCCCTCCTCACGAAATTGAAACGTATTTATCTAAATAAATTTTACCATGTTAATTAATAAATTACAAATATTAGAACATTTTAAGGACAAATTAATACGAATAAATTGTCACAATGACTGAGGCCCCTCCATAATAGATTATAGGCTTCAGGTCAGTTCAGACTGATAAAATCACTCCCTGGCCATACCACCAACACCACAAAACAGCTTTAAGACAGTTTCCTTTTCGACTGACACGATTCCTGGATGGATCAGACGACTCGAGCGAACACGTTTAAAACTTGTTACGGTTTCATATCCTCGGGCGTCGAATGGCGTGTGCTCGGAAGACAAGAAGCGCGGGAGACGAAAGTGGAGCCAGAGTAGATGCACCACTTAGGAGAGAGTGCTGCGTCGACCGGCCGCGCAGCTGACTGCACCGATTGGCAGAATCAACAGCCCAATTATCTCATTGCGTATCCACCGCCCTCCGTGCGCACGTTCACACTCTCTACTCACTTGAACGCTCCTGCCACGCTGAGGAAATCAGAACAAGTGTGTACAAGACTAACAGTACCCAAAATATAATTCTCAAACGCGGGAATTCCCTTTATTGTCATTTCAAAATTTGGTCACACAGCATTACACCTAATTGCAAGAACATACTACGAATATTATAACTAATTTATAAAACGTGTTTTCACGATATCTTAATTTCATTCCCCCCCACCCGTTTCAGTGAGCAAATCTGATTCGCCAAGCATGAGCCCTTACTTTGTAATTCTTTCTACAATTCACCGAAACTGCATCTAGGAATTATCACAAAAAGTACACAATAAAAATTTGTCCCGTTCGTCGCAGGTACACCTCTCCACGAATTACAATCACAGAAATGCACAATTTATTCGTTCGCCGATCATTGTGAATTTAAAAAATCAAATCAAATTTGAAAATCAACGTTTATTTTTTAAACAAGTTTAAAATGCAGTTGTATTATAATACAATTTTTATATTTGAATATAAAGTAGAAGTATCGATATATTATCACGACAGAAATACGTACATCTCCCTACTCCTACTTTCTCTCAAAGTTAAAATAGCATCGCTCTCTAAGAAAATTATTTTTCAAGACATGTAATTCAATCAATTTTTTTGTTTTCAAGAACACTTTATCATTAAAAACACGTGTATGTGATGAGAAACAGAAACGGGGACGTATTCTAGAAAGTTTTCCTGTGAATCTGGATGATTCATATTTATACCAGCGCTCACAGCTAGAGGTAAATGTTCGACATCGCTACTGCCCCTCTAACTAGCAACTCATATCACGATCAACAAGTTAATGGCGGACCATGTAATGAGCAAAATCTGTAATGTACAGTGCAAACGAGTTCCAAGAACCCTGACACACAAAATCACCTAGTCAACCTCGAAATAACCAGCGCTTTCGGAACACATCGTGTCTTTTACGACTATTAATTCCCTTGCATTCACACCCAAGAAAAAACGAAATAACGGGGACAACACGTACGCGAACGTAATCAAATGATTATGACTCCATAAAGGTAAACCTAGACTATCTCGAGGCATGTCGCTAAAGCGAATTACACGAGTGCTTCGAGACAAAAATGAGAAAATTTTAAAGAAATATTAAATCCGAAATTATAAATATGAAACCATAAATATTTACAACTGCATAGTGACATTTTATTAATCCGCGCTAGTTTTTCCTCCGTTGCATAAAACTCCAAACACCATGAGTTATGCCGATCGAATTGTATAGCCTCACTTAACATGTAGAATCATATCCACGTGTATTTGAATTTATTACCATTTGTTTGATGTAGTTTCACGGATTTTACTCAATTAGCTGAGTTCCCGAAACTTCAATCACGTCCAGTTACGATTTTGTGCGTAAATAATCCCCCTTGGATCCCCAATGAAATCTATTGAGAATGTTTGTAATTCTCAATTGTCAAAATAACTGTGAATCACACCACTCCTCAGACTTATGGCTTTTTCATTTGTTGCTCTGAGTGTGCACTGGTGTTCTCCGAGTGCAAGAATGGCGGCCCATTGGACAGAGTAGATTCACCAGTGCGGGGAAGGACTAGCGTGCTTGTTCCGTTACCGTAGGCCAGAAAAAAATTGTCGCTTTTCACTTCTATGTCCCATTTCATATATACCTGCGATAATTGAAAAGCGAAACCGTCCTCCTTCTATCCACTTTCTACGACTGTAGCATCTCTACTTTTACTATTAGCCCACTAACTACTCCTACTAACACCTCCCCATGGGCCCAGTTGTTGGTAAACTTACCTAAGAGGCCCATCTACTAACAATAGTCCTACAACCTACCTACTTCCTATCGTCCCATGTCGCTAAGCTTCAATAGCACGCTACACTTCCTTTACAAAAACCTACAAATAGAATAGTCCTGAGATATGGTTGGTCCATCTGTCTATCGATGCGCACTACGAGCTACCCGACTTACTCTGCTTTTTTTCTCTGCTGAGGGACTGTACTGGCAGTTAGGTTAGCCCGTGCAAAATTCATCCATAGGTGTAGCTATGAATTCGTTGCAAATATAACTTTTCACAACCACGACGCTCAAAATCAAGCACAAGTCAACATTGAACAGAGCCACATGCATTTATTTTGCTCTGAGGCATAAATATCAGGTTGGCAGAGCCAGAATGGTGCAGGAAAGACGTTGATTTACTTGCTTCACTCCTGAGGAGCGGAGTCCTCGAGAGAAGCAATGACGTTTCTGTCCTTTTGTAGTGCGCACTCAGTGAAGTCAAGATAAAACGCAAATAGTATTCGTTTTATATAACGTTTAATAAAACGTTTTCAATAAGTTTTATATAATATCACTCCTATACACGGCACATTCACTTACATGAAAATTCAGAAAAAAGTGGGCGGAAGATTTGCCAGGTTTAAGTACAAAAATTGAATGCAAAGAAATACTACAAATCTTATTTGAAATTTTTAACTCAACAAAACAACTTAATATACTGACTAAATTTCATGGCAAAAAAATCAATTTCAAATTTTCTACCTGTTATTCCCATATTTTCTTTCCTTTTTTTGCTGCATCTGTTATTCAAGAAGTAACATACGAGAAAGATTTTGTGTCCTACTTAGGTCGCGATTGCCTCTTGCACGCAAAATCCAAATATAAATTCAGAATGCACTACTCCTCGATACTCACAGCGAATCTTAANCAAATATAAATTCAGAATGCACTACTCCTCGATACTCACAGCGTATCTTAAGTTTTCATGGACTTGGAACATCCCACACCGTGCAGAAACCGGTAATTAATGACGGAAGGAAAAAAAAAGAAACGGCAGTGGACTGACCTACTCCGCTGGCTGAAAGCCACAATTCCGCGCCAAATGTAGGTGAACTTTCGCTAGTGAAGATTATTCACAGCGAAGACGTTCTACTTCAGTACACTGCAGATCTTCCTAACACTATTCGACGCACCAGGAGTCCAATGCTAATTTTATAAGTGGCATCCTCAGAAGATTGTGTTTACAAACTTGGCTCTTAGCTTCCCAGCGTTCAGGGCACGCCAACGCCCGTAAATGAAAAATACTTATATTTTCTCGTAATTTAGCTTACGAATAAAAGTGCATATTAATAAAGTAATCGAACAATTCATATTCACTTCATATTGTGATAACAGTTTCACGGTCGGGTTCCTGCATTATCTCATGCTTCAATAGATTACTATTACGGACACAATAAACAAACTTCATTGCGTTGAATATTTTCGTTCACGGTGGTGTGAAATCACTCACAATGGATACATTAAAAAGCACCAAGAACATAAATGAATTTGCGGTGCAGATGTTAAGACTACTTTTTCGTTCAATTTATAATAGTATTTCAATACCACAATCAGTTATGAAGCGGTTTTCTGTAGTGGTCCCGTCCCACCTGACACACCCTTGAGACAACAGATTTTTCACCAAATATTGTCTTCAGTAATAATTACTTTTTATCGAATAGAGGTGTTTCTTCCACATAACACGTATTACATTGTTTATTTTTATTTACAATCTTCATGATTCAACACTTTTAATACACTGGCAATGTATAGAGAACACTGAAAGTAGACAGCAAGCAACGCCTAGCGTAATAAATGTGCAGAACAATTGAATTATTAAAATAATAAATCAATTATTTCTTGTAAGAGAGAAGTACGACGATGAAAACAATTTCACGATTCTGCAATATTAAGCAAATGCCAAGAGTCTACATAATTCATCTTCCATCGCGTGGTCCGTGTAAATTTACGCTTTCCCTACCTGTGCATCTCTTCATCTCATTCAAGTTTCTATACTTCAACGGCTCATAAGCGGTTTCTCTTTTCCTTGCTCTGACCGAAAAGTCTAGAACACTCGAGCACTAGAGAGCACACGCCGTTCTCTTTTGCTCTTAGCGAACAGCGGTTCAGTCAACCTTCAGACACCTGAACACTGGGAAGGTCACATTACAATACTCCTGATGCTCGTACCGCGGACTGAACAAACAAATGGGACCATACGCAAGATCGGGTTCGGGCGTACCAAGTGGTTAGGCGGAAGAGCGGGCCGGATGACCCGAGCCCCGCCACATAATAAAGACATTTTATTATTATTTTTATTATTTTTATTATTATTGTTATTATTATTATTATTATTGTTATTATTATTATTATTATTATTATTATTGCGCACATTTTATCCTCAAGGTTAGGTTACTTTTTAGTTCCAATAACGAAAATTCACACGTACTTTTTAGTTGCAATAACGAAAATTCACACGTATTACTATTTAATGAACCAACGTATTCTCTTCCGTATATTTTCGAACGGTCATTCACACAAGGTCGCAGAGATAATAGCAGCCCGATCGTCTGTGGTTTTAAGGTGACTGTCCCTTTCTCTCTCCTTAGGTCACTTATAGTATACATTAAGCGTGGTTGAAATACTTTATGTCGATTATTACCGTAAACGGTCGTATTACCGACTGTAGGAAATAACTCAGCATATACTGATCCATTAATTGCGCTCTAGTTATTCTGAAATACTCATATTCAACCTATTAATTTCACAAGCGCGATTACTATACGTCACGAAGAAACAAAAGAATAATAATAATAAAGTGCCTTTATTTTGGTCTCAGACCTGAAGGTCTGCTCTACCGTCTAACCATTTTTTAACATTTACATTTTAAATACAATATGAAAATTGGGAGGATCGTATTTACATTTAAAACTGGGAAGCAATACTAGGGACAATCCCGGTAAAACCTTAAGCGATTGAGTAAGGATGGCGGTTTAGTGCCGAACATGGGTTAAAAGCAGTAACAGTACAATATAACTATGAATATACAAATAGCAAAATATAGAAAATACAATAAGGATATCATAACAAATTATTACATAGACAATAATTACAAATTACATATTATAATACGATTACACCTTACTAAATACAAATATTACATAAGATCATATAAAGCTATAGTACAGAACGAAAGAGAGAAGGAAAGAAGGAAAGAAGGAGAGAGCGAGAGGGTTGTGGATTTTTTGTTAACTTCTGTCGCAAGGGCTTGGATATATGTGTTCATTGATTCGATTTAATTGTTAACCCTAGATCAGGGGTTAACAAAAATGAAACGAATACATGAGTTCACTGCTACTTGTAATTTACGTTTTTTTTTCGTCAAGTCAGTGAAAAGGAAGTGGCAGTAATCAAAGTGTGGCATGACAAGAGACTTAACAAGCATTTCCTTTACTCCTGTTGGTAAAAGATCACGTAGCCGTTTTAAAGAGTGGATGGTGGAATAAGCCTTTTTACATGTTTCGTCTATTTGGGTTTCCCAACTTAGCGAGCTCTCAATATAAATTCCTAGATTTTTCATGTGGCTGCACTAAACAAGAGAAGTCTTATTAACTGATATATTGGGTAGAGTGCAATTTGAAAGTTTACTGAGGGTTTTGAACTAAGCAATACGCATTGTGATGTAGACAGATTTAACAAGAGGCCGATCGATTTTGCCCACATACTGAGTGAGGTGAGATCTTCGTTAAGTTATTGCGCAATTGAAGTTACGTTAGACGGTTTGTCACTAATATAAATTTGAAGAGCGTCAGCGTACATTTAAAATTTGCTATGTTTAAGAGATTTGTTGACGCCATTAACGTAAATTAAAAAAGCAAGGGGACCGAGGACACTTCCTTGCGCAACACCACGCANCAGATACTACAGTTTGTTTTCGTCCTGTTAAATATTCCGAAAACCATTTTATTGAAGGCCATCCGAAACCTAAAGTCTTCATTTTTGCAAGCAAAATATCGTGATCAACTGAATCAAATGCCTTGCTAAAATCGAAAAGGACAAGAATAGTTACGTTTCCCGCGTCAATTTCGAGTATCCTCTGTAACATTCAACAAGGCGGTTCCTGTACTTCCAGAACGGAAGCCGGATTGACATTTATTAATAATATTTTTGTGACAGGTAGATCTCCACTTTTTTTCGAACAACTTTTTCTAATATTTTCGACAGGGTGGGGAGAATACTAATTGGTCGATACTCATTTGGTTTTCAGGAATGCGATGTTTTGGGGAGAGGGTGCTCCAATGCAGTTTTCCACGCGGTAGGGAAGCTACCACTGGAGAGTGAATAATTGATAATATCCGTAATAGGTGAAACACAGAAGTAACTACATAATTTTAATAGTCTAGCGTTTAAAATCAAACGCCTCAGGCTCAGATAAATTAAACTCATTATGATCTTCCATACCTCTGCTTGAGTGATATCAATTAACTAGAAACGTATTAATTCATGATTATCTAACAATTCCCACATAACGAAGGCAGTAAAAATAGAAGAATGATTGTCAATAGAGAGAAGATTGGATATCTGTGTTCATTGATTCGATTTAATTGTTAACCCTAGATCAGGGGTATCCAATAACTGAAACATGAGGGCCAGATTTGCAGTGTTAAACCGAAATGAGGGCCGGAAGAACACATTTTATCAGAAAAGAAATGTCATATTATGTAAAAAATGTTCTACTATTAGTGTTATTACAGTTTACTTACATTAAAAATACAGTTCACCTAGACTTTTAGAGAGGTTTATAAAATACGATTTTCAAATCCGAGTTTTGTGGATCTTCTGTTATTTATAGAGATTTGCCTGCTCAATAAGTGAAAAAAATATGACGCAAGTTTTGTCAGTCAAATTTCATGTTTTGACTTTATGGAGATCAACAAAAAAAGATTTTCACAGGATCACAAAGTGTCAAATACAGATAAGTGAGTAGTCTATGATCTCGAGATAGGTTTTCTCTAGAACTTTTTAAGAACTTATACAACTGAGCAAAGGCTTTCATGAGATTATCTACCTGAAATTAACCGTTTCAATTCGCAGTACTGGTTGAACATTTTCCTTTCGCAAGGAAATGGATTCTGGAATGCAGCAGTGAAATAGACCAGAAAAAAAATAACGTAGATGTTTTTAGAGAAGAAATATTAGCTCCATAAGAGCATTGATGCATTTCCGATGAGACACTCGATGCAAACGTACAAACTCTGCCTGCGATATACCCACTGCGTTTTTTACAATAGACGTCCGGAGCGCACCCACATATGGAATCTGGGGATAAATGTCCAGCGAGCGAAGCGAGTCCACGATCGTCAATTCGATTGGAAATAAAAAGAAATTCGCAGTCAGAAACTAAGTAATTTGAAGCTAATACCGAAACTTAATTTCAGAACTTCGGTAGTTACGCGAGTCACGAGAGGGGCAGCGTTCATCCATAGATCCAGAGAAGTCGCAATGCAACATAAAAATAAAATTGAGGCACATGTCGAAATGAGCATCGCGACGTCCCGACCGAACGAAGCAAGAAAGTTGCGAGTATTCCTTCACTTTGGAAGTTGCAATGAAGAGGGTAAGACGAGCATTTCTGAACGCACGATAATTAAACTCATGTCGATTAAACTTTTCTCGCCTAAAAATATCGTTCACTTCAGCCCACTGATGAGTTTTATACCAGCAACATGACGCAAAATGTTCCTCTGAACATCATTAATAGGTCAAAATCTTTGCTATCTAGTCAACTTATATTTTTCAACATGTATTTCTTATTTATATAATATTAAAAAAGTTTATTCAATATGGGGGTCCCCATATGGGTTCCATTTCTTGAAGCCGGGAACAAACTACCTCCCAATCTCATTTTGGCAGCTTTGGCTAGGAGTAATTTCCCGTGCTACAACTTGACTTATTATTGTATTGGTGCTCACATCCTTTACAGAAAACCCTTACAGTGAGAACTATTCGTGTCCCCCAGTCCAATGAGGATTTCTTTTTAATTATTTCAACAAGCATAACATGAAAACGCGGTGCGTTTTCAATGAAGTGTCAAGTAGCCTACCTCCACCATCTAATACGCAATTTCAGAATTTAATACAAAACTGTCAGTTGTTTGAATTTCCAATCAAGAAGTATATTTTTCTTCATATGCTTCACTCGATTAAGAAAAGTGAATGAACATCATATGCAAATTCCAACGATGATTTTTTATTGTAACAGAGGCGTATACAAAAAGGCAAGAAAAAAGGCTTGCCACAAATTTTTGTTGTAAGTCCAAAGCAGTAGCACCGAAACTTTAAAATATGACACGTCTTTCATCATACAAAATGTACTCAAATTGTATTTAAAAATATTTTGGCTATAGATCTTGGACTATTATTAACTGGAACTAGAATAATAAGTGTTTTCAATTTAATAACACAGAAAGAGTGTAGAGACGACTTAGTAACTCGTTTTGATCCAGTTTGCCAACTCTATACCACTTTTTAAAAAATGGACCATTTTCCAAATATATATTTTTTGTTTAATTACCAGTATTGTCTTAATGAAACAATGGCTCGATAAAATGTATTTTAATGATCGAATACAACACAGGCATGATAGAAAAATGAAATGGATGATAAGGTATAATGCAATGTGACATTCTGCACCATTAAAACCTAATGCCCATATTTAAAAATAGCACAATAATTTACACCATGCGCATTTTTAATTCATTTACTAAAAGAATGTAAGCGAAAACATTTCAAAATACCACTTATTAACATAGTCATATACTTAAATCCGAACCGCAAATGGGAAGCATTAAAGATGAAAACTTATTGCATTAGTCTATTTCATTATTTAAATCAACTATTTTGTTATGTATCTTTGATATTCAGAAGAAGAAAATACAGATATAGATTTTCCATTCCTGAATACCGACAATGTATATTTTTATTCACAAACCGTACGAAAAACATTGAAGTCATTCGATTCATACAGTAGTTGATTCAGGTGGAGGGGGTGAAAAAATTAAAGGTATTCCTCCAATAATCTGTTCAGAACAAAGTTGCGTATTTGCATCTCGTTGTAAAAACATTTTCTTACAGAATCGTAAATTGGCCCCAACTGTGCATCATTTTGCACCAAAGTCAGTTTAAATAAGTGAAGGTGACATTGAACGAGAACTGAAAAATGAACACATTTTAAGAAATATTCGTTGTTAAAATCCTTTCTGATTACATTGGTAATAGGACTACACACGGCGTATTGAAGAAAACAGCCACAGCCGACCAACCAAAGAACGTCATCAAACAAGCCAGCCCACCACGTGTGAAGAGCATATTCTCGACCCACGCAACATGACAACAAAAGACTCGCTTAAAGATGTGCTCTTGCTATTGTTTCTCTCCATGTTAATCATACTCCATTTATAATTCTAGCTAATAATTATCTGCAAAATTTTAAGTTCACCGGCGATTGTTTTTTTCTACCAGAACAAATATATCATTAACTCCTATGTTGCGCAAAAAAGAGCAATTGACAGTAACTGACACACAATGCCAAGAATATTTTTAAAATGTTCAGAAAGAATAAAAATATGAGAAACACGCATAATTCAATGAAATTTAACAAAACGTTCAAAACTCAGGACATGACACGAAATTTTCAATTGCACTGAAATGTCTTTCAAATAAGTATAATGCCATCCCTCCCCCCTCTTCCTACCCTTTAATTCGGAATAAAAGCGCATAATTCCCAACTAGTGTTGACGAGTCAATAAAGACGAAAAAGTGCTGCCGTCTGAAGATTTGAGCAGTGATTAAAGACCACAATTCGCGATGTATGGTGGTGGTCAGGAGAGAATTACACTGAACGAATAGATACATAATTGGCAACAAGCTAGAAGATACAAAAAAAAATTCGAAACAAAGTGTTTTATAAAATCACTTACCTCATAATAAATAACACCATAGCACAGAAACATATTAACACTGCGAGGACAGAAAAAATGTTTGACAGTTCGGCTACAGACACAAGCATTGCGGTCATTGCTACCATCATACTATAAGATCAACTTCAAGAATATTCACTGCGTAGACGCACAACTTAAAACGAAGAGCACAAGGATCGGCACAGCAAGTGTATTTTCGTGGCCATCTCGGAGCCAACTGACGAATGTGAAAGTGTTCCAACCAGATGTATTCTGAGACCTTTCGGGTTTTTCAGACCACTACCTGTCATCTTGTAAACATTGACTGGCGCACCATCTGGGAGCTACAAGGCGTATTATTTCCAACGTGGAGGAACAAGAATGTTGACCAACACTTTAAAACAACATTATTTGTATGGTATTCCGGTCAAATTTCAGATTCCTTAGATAAAAAAAAATAATGATACAGTCATACATAAAATGTAGAAATTAATATAATTCTACACAAAAGTGCCAAAATTTGTACCGAATAATTGCACTCAACGGGATCAATGCAGATGTTTTAATCATTTTATGTTGGTACTGAAGTTGTTAAAACAGACCTGAAACAGACATCAGGGCCGGCTGAAGAGGCTGGTGCTGGGCTGGAGTTTGCAGATGCATTCAATTTGTCAACACAATTGGTCGCTTATTATTGTTCTGACAATATTTACAAACATATTATCTGAAACTCCTGGTGGCTGGCATTGTAATTATTTAGAACAAAGAAGTATCCCGAATTCGTATTGTCATTTGTCCATGGCCTCAGATTGTTTAGATACACAAAATCCTTCAGATGGAACTGGAAGTTTGAATTTAGCAGGAGAAAATACAGAAACTCCAGAAATGGCTAGCCGCACAATATTGAACGTTGAATTTGAAGTGTATGGAAAGGTGCAAGGTACAGTATACTTTCTAATAAGATTTTTAAATTTATTAATGAAAATTTCATATATTATCATTTCATGATATTTTAGTAACCTTATTATTTTTTCAGGTGTCTTCTTCAGGAAGGTAAGAAATCAGGAGAAATTAATTGTTAAAAAATGTTCAAATAATATCAGAGACTATCTTTTAAAAATTTGTGTGCAATTTTTATAATTTGTTGAACTTTATTTTTTAAGAATAATTTTACTTTCTCTAGAACACAGTTGAACATGGGAAAAAGTTGAAACTCAGAGGTTGGTGTATGAATACATCTGATGGAACAGTCAAAGGTGTAATGGAAGGAGAGCCTGAAAAAATCAAAGAAATGTGAGTCAAGATGTTAAATAGTAATCATATCAAAGAAGTGATTCATATCCATGTTTCATTTAATTGTTATGGGACAGTAGACAAATAATATAGATTAAATCTATTTTGATTTCAAGGACAATATTGTTTCAGGAAGCACTGGCTTTCCCGTGTTGGCAGCAAAATGTCAAGAATAGATAAAGCTGAGTTCAGAAATGAGAAGCAAATTGCTTCTCACAGCTTTAAAGATTTCAGTGTCCGATATTGATTTCTTTTATTAACCACCTCATCAACAAGGTTTCTTGAAGAATTCTGAAATCTTATGATGTACCTAGACTCTTCCACTTGTGATGTTCTCACACTTTAAGAGAATGCTCAATGAATAAGTATTAATTCCCAAGATACTCTAGTCAAGAAAAAACTTATTTCCTACTATTCGTAGGGAATGTTTCCACCTGATTGAAACCTTTGCAATATGTACCAATTGACTTGTGCAATATACACAGCTTGTTTATTTGCACAATAAATATTGTGCCTTGAAAATATTATTTTCTATGAGATTAGTAAATCATAATGTTTAAGAGGAGTTACTAAGTAATTATATAAACAATTCATGTAGACAATGTAGGTAAAAACATAGAATAAATTGATCTTGATGCAATGTTACCAACGTTAATATTTTGTTTTCAAGGTTATAAAAGAAACTTACTTGTTTTGAATGATTTATGTAATTTGTTCCATGTCTAATTGAGATCCATATCTTTTTTAATAGTAAATGAAAAAAAAAAATTATTATTTACTACTATTCTTCTTTTATTAATCAACCAGAAAATTTAAAGAAAATTTATTTCTTTATTTGAAAAAGAATTGTTCAATTTAATAATGGTATTAAATTTTATTACGATTTTTGGATTCCAAACTTAATTATGAACATGTTAATTTTACTTTGTCATTTAAACACAATTGATTTTTAAAGATTTTATATCATTTTTTTAACAAATTTGTTTATACCATGATCAGCAAGCTGTAGAGAGATTAGCTATCGATTCATCTCGACGTCACTTGGAGAAATTCTATCAAATTATTTCTCTTGTGTTATTAATTAAAACACCTGATAAATGTAGAGTATTTCCTAAATAGTCTTGGCTGAGTATTTTTTATATTTAATGGTATAATGTGTCAACTTTGGCTATATTTATTGACTTTTGACAAAGGAATAACATAGCTATGAGAGTGCTTTCCTAATTTGTTGGAACATTGTCTATTTTTCTTGATGTACTAGACAAAATCTCATGTGACTTAGGTACCGAGTTGTAAATAATAAATATGCTATTTTTATCCTGTCTGCCATATCTACTGACTTTTATGATGTAGTATTGGTGATATAGTGTTATCCTGTTCTCGTCCATACTGAACAATTTCAGCTGACTATCTCTTTACCGTTACTTACTCCAGACTGGCCAATATGAACCCAAAAATTTAGTTAGATGAAGAGCAGAACTAAAATAATGACCTTAATTATATGAAGTTCAACTTTCTTGCCTATTTTACTTTAAAATACAAAGGCACTGAACATTAGTGTGCTTCCTTATGTCACTGTTACTTTATGTTTTGATATGTGTAAATGTAAAATGTACCGTGAGGGTGTACCCCGGAGGAGAACTGGGACCATCAAGAGTGACGGACGTTGTACAAGAAGAGCACTTACTCCACCCCAACTCTTGGTATGTAGTATTGAATATGTCAACTGACGTACATAAAGATCAGGAATAGCAGCCTTGAGTGGATGTTTAGTGAGTGGGACAATGAAGGAATGATAATTGTCTCCATAATCATTTTCCTGAAGATCTTTTTGTGCTCTAGAGTTTGTTTGAGAAATCACTCAATCTCTTAAAAGTTTTATATGTTCTACTTTGTTATTTTGTTCTACTTTATTATTATTGAACGTAGAATCTTCTAATACAAAAATTTAAGTCTGCCTTGTCAGAATAAGACGTAGGTTCAAACAATGTAAGATGGATACTTTCTGCTGGAGATGATGCATCTTCTTTGTCCCTAGTAGTCCTTGCTTTCCCTCCCCCTGACCCTTCTGCCAAGAAACGTTGACTCATCCTGGTAACTTATTAAAAGCCTCATTCTCCATTCTAGCTCAATGTCATCCCTGAAATTATTAGTTTCTTGACTAACAAAGTAAAATTCAAATAAATTACTTTACCTCTTTTCAACAAAAAAATTTAGTCAAATTATAATTAACATTCTACATTCAAATAATAAATTTTATGAGATTTTCTTAAAATTCATTTTCATCAATATCTTGAATAAGAGATTCTCATGGCACAATAATATGCCACAAACATTGCACCAGATAACAAAAATAATAATTTACATCGAGTAACCAATATTGGGATAAATGCTTCAGTTATTCAGGTACAAAATATTATCATCCTCGCATTGTAGTTATCATTTATTGTCAAAAAACTAGTTAAAAATATGTATTGCTATTTTATATTATTGAATTAATAGAAGTTAACATACCAGCTTTTTTTATCGTGTATACAGCACAACTTGTACAGTAAGAACAAAATAAATGGAAATTGGTTACTTGATGTGTAACAATGTAATACAATTAAAAAAGAAAAATTGCTAATTGTGTTACCAATTGTTTGATCTTGCTAATTAAATCTCTTAAATTACTTGAAATTATGATGAATCATTCACAAGTTGTTGGGGAGCTGCTACATAAAAATGTTCGAGAGTGCTTTTGTCATTTAAAAAAATGTGTGTAAAAATTTGCCCTGGGAGTAGGGGGTAGCGAAGCAGACTTGTACAGTATTTATTTATTTATTTATTTATTTAATGTCTATTGGCAAGGTTCAGGCAATGAAACCTGCTCTTCCACCTAATTATAGGACTTGGGTAAGGAAATTGGGAAGGTGAGATGTCGGGTTGGAATGGTATGGAAATATCCTTGAAAAAAGCCCTGTTGTATGATATAAGAAGAAAACAAGCTTTCATGCAACGTGTTGGAGGCATACATGAAAGATTTGAACTAAAAGAAATACTAAAACAGAACTCAAACTACTTATTTAAAACAAAATATAGAATAAAAATTTTATAGTGAAAAGGTGTGCTCTTCATAGTATACCATAAAAACCCATTAAAAGAAGAACTATAGAATAGACTTTTATACAAATCGCACAAGACTTTTCCAGTTGAATGATTGGACTTTTCTCTATAAAACTACCTTACAACTTTTCAATCAATATTGATTTATGAAAACCAAGACTTAATACTTCATATAACGATGTATATCAACTTATTTAATAGTTCAATTATATTTTTATACCTTTGCATTATATCTTTTTGTACAGCAGTCATCAACATGTGTTTTGCAAAAAATTTGCTCTTTTGTGGAAAAATCGAAGTATATTTCCTGATTTCTTTTTTTTTACATTTGATGAAGTTTTTTGTTTTATTAAAAATTTACCTTGCTTCATTAAAGTTTTTAAAAAAATTCTAAGAAAATAATGTATTTTTCATGAGTTCCCTGTGTACATACTCAAGCAAGTTGCCCCATTTCATAAGCTCTCAGATTCAATTAAAGAGCATCTCTCAACAATCATGGCTGATTTTTTACATTAAGTATCAGCTAAATGTAAAAGGACTGTATTTGCAAATATATTTGATAAATAGTTCATGATACATTCTACATTATACTCTTACTTATGCAAGAATTATTACTGAAGAGCATTAAGTTTGGTATTCAGGATAAAAAAAGTTTTGTCATTATTCTTAACTTATTAATGATAGCTTTACCAAAGGTGGAATGGTTAATTCCTTTTATTTGAATTTAAATAAGAGCACTTATTTTAGCCAATTTTGTTATCCTGTTGAAAAAATTAATTTGTTATGATGTAAATTTTTTTCACTTCATTTATACTATAATAATAATAATAATAAATTTATTGTCAAAAAACAGTACAAATGCGTATGACCACGTGGAGGACAATAAACTAATTTACACATCTATGGAAAAAATAGTTTGCTATAATGTAAATATTTATTAAATGTATTCAGATCCTTCCACTATTCACATCAATTTATAAATCTAAACAATTTCTTGAGACAAAGGAAACAAAAGTAAAAAGAAAAATAACATTCCTTGCTAGCATTGGTGTTGGTCAAGGTAAACATAGGTGTTTAAGATTTTGTTGTATCAGTTGAATAAATAACTTTGATTAAAAGGTAATAAAAATATATTTAATTTTTATTATTTCATTTTCAAATTACTTTTGTTGCATTAAGTAGCCATATTTCACATTTAAAAAAAAAGTTTGTCATTACTTGACAAATGCACCCATATTTAAAGAACAGATCACTCTCACTAAAAATGGTCTGTCAAAATCATAATGATGAATTTAAGGACCCATGAGGACCAAAGGTTAGAGATTGCTGGTCCAAATAATTTACAGCTGAAAAATGTTTTATATGTTCTTAATAAAATCGAAATTTGATATTAAGATTAATAATGAAGCCACAGATCTGATAGGTCAAGCCACTCGCAGTAGGGCACTCCTTGAGCATTTCCTGTAACTGATATTGGTAGTTTCTACCTTAGATATTAGAATGCGCTAACCTCTTTCCCCATCTCCTTCAAATATGTTTTCCTTGCATCAACGATAGAGCGCGCTATTTGCGTATATTATGAACGACAGTAAACTATCTTCCCCGGTTCTTAGGATACCTCATACTTTCTGTTGTTGTAATACCAACATTGATTTTTGCTCTCGAGTTCGGTGAACACGAACGAACATTCATTTTTTTGTGGGGTTTTAGGGCTCGTCAACGGCAAGGTCATTAGATCCCTTACGAACATTTAGGCGGAGACTACTAAACTAGAGCGAAATCTTTCGGTTCCTTCGTAGGTTCGGTTGCAAATTTCTTGAAAAAATGGGAGTCCGCAGGGCCTGCGATACGGGGGACCCCTGGGGTCTGAGGGCCCCACTATGGTAAGAAAATAAAAGAAAGAAAACAAAGGATGAAAATGAAATATCACATGTTTCTCAACTTGACAGAAAATGAAAAACAATTTAATTGTTGTCTGTAATGTATTTCTTCAATATATACCGCATAGAAATGTATTTTCATAACCAGCTTTATATTGAACATATGATTTAATTTAAGTAAGGTATACATTTATACAATTTGTTGTAACTAATATTTTGAAGTCAGACAGGAAACCAAGTTTAGTAGGTCCACGAAAATTGTTCGCTACTCCGGTTCAGCGCATCGACACAGAAGCATCAGAAATATCAACATGCGAATTCTAAGAATACTCTTTTGTGTTTCTGTTACAGGCAAAGTAGGAAAGGCAGCAGGAAATTGTAGTGGGGCGGATATCAAAATAAACTTAAAAAACAAAGACTTCTGAGTGAAATTATAAATAGTAAAAGAAGTAATCATGCAAATTATAATTTATATTTACTGTAATTTCGTTATTTATTTAATGTATCATGATAATTGGGTATAATTATATGAGTCACAAAACCAATTTTTTTAAAGAGAGGGACCCCATGAAAAATCTGGCGGGAGGGCCCCCGAATCCTTACCGCCACCACTATTCACTATTCTGTCTTCAGTGAACATTATCCTCCATCTAGACTGTTAATGCTTTCTTATAGATTGGGCCTATCCATTGTAATATTTGTAAATGGGAAATGTAGCGTGCTATTGAAGCTTATCTGCATGGAGACGGTTGGTAGGCTATTAGTAGGAGGGCCGGTTAGCTGGCCGGTTAGCTGGCCGTTTACCAAAAACTTATCCCACGTGGGGGGATTAGTCAGGGACGGATACAGACTAATATTTTAGGGGGGGGGGTCAAAACAAAAGAATATAATCTTGGGCATAGTACGTACCAGAAAACATCCCAACCTTCGAAAAATTAAAAAATTCTAAAGCAAATTGTAAGTTTAGATCATCTAAGCATTAATTAATATGCAGTTCGGTACAGTCAGGCCCTTCTTTCGAGATTATTTTAAAATTTTTGTGTGATAGTGGAAAGTGATAGAGAACTTTTATGTGTGATTAAAGATGCAAAAGTTTTATTCGACTTTTTGAGGTACAGAAACACTTAATTTTTCAAGGACAAGAATAAAATCAGGGGCACATCCATGGGAAGTTCTTATATTCTAAAATATTATTCTGTAAAACGAAAAAAAAAATCTGTACCAAACCAAAACTACATAGAGCATAATTTTATGATCAAAATTGATTAATGGACAAATAGGAATGTTATGCAAATTCTCCAACTTCGATTAAACTCTGAAATTTTTGACGAACTCAGTTTCTAACCACGATTTCTCCGCTCTGTAAATCTTGTCTCCCGAATGTTCGTTCTTTTCATGAAGGTACTCTGTGTAATAAAACTTCCTTAAAATATATTTAACCATGAAACTGGCATTAAACGATAATTTTAGAGAAACTAATACAATAAATATTGTTCATGTGTATGGTCAAGGGATTGAAAAAAATAAATCATATTTGGAAGCAGGAAGTCTTGTCAAACAAATATCGGACAATTGGTGAGTTCTAATTTAATTTAATCAACCTCCAGGTTTGTAGAGACTAATAGTGATTATTGTACAGTAATTTTCTAGTTGTATTAAAAAATACTTTTACGAAATTTCCGTACAAAAATATTAAATTAGTGAATCAATTAGTTGAAGTATGGATGATAATGAAATATATTTTTTCAATTCTAATCACGATTCCAGTTTGTTTGTTTCTTTGTTTTTTTGCCTCGATTCCAAATTCGTTTCCGATTCCTGAAAACTCAATGATTTCAGAATAATGGTCAATAGCAAATTGTCAAATGTGACGAGTGAATACATTTCTGGTCGCTTGATCACGAATTGGTAGAAGGAAGTCTAAGGAACAAACGAGTGAAAATTCCTGTCTAGCGTTGCTATAGAACACAGCATAACATCGCATAGCGTTCCGCTAAAACACATCCGCCATTCATTACTCACGGACCTCCGAAGACGACTCTCTTCCCATGAGCGTATCATCTATCATGCACATCGACACACACTCTCAAAATCAAGGCACGTTGTGCGTTGCTAAATCGTTTCTACAAATATACTGCAGTACTAATTACTGATTAAAAATCGTTCAAATGCGACTAAGTCTTTTAAAAACATAAATTCTTTTCCGCGACAGAAACTCATTCTCTGTGGGATTTTTTTGGGGGGGAGGGGAGTCATGATCCCCTTGAGCCCCCTCCCCTGTGTATCCGCGCCTGCGATTAGTAGTGGTAGTCAGTAATCGAGTTATTGGTACTAGGAGTAGCGAGAGGTGGATAGAAGAATGAGGGTTCATTTTTCAGTAGTCACAGCTATATGAACAGGGACATTAATGTGAAAAGACACAAATGTTTTCTAGTCCCACCGGAAATTGAACCCGGGATGACTTGGTGATGAGCAAGCTAACACCTGAGCCACCGGAGGGTCTAGAATCGACCTCAAGCAGCATGTGAAAAATGATGCCCAGAAACTGTAAATGTTCTACTTAGCTGAATTCCATATCATTATTTCTTGGTTTACAAATCGCTCACTTGTCTTTTTTGTGTTAAAAAAGTTTCCCTTACAATGACTGCCCTAGCAAGAATTTGTATCAAATTATATGCAAGAAAAACTATTTAAAAATGGTTATTATTGAATTGAAGAGAATTGAATTTATTTGTTAATATGGCTTACACCATAGTATCTTATCTTCAGCCATTTCATCTAAATACACAATGAAATTAATAAAAAAAGTCAAAAATATAACATTGAAAAAACCATATCATATTATAGATAAGATACAATGTAAGAATTATACATATTTGACAAATAAAAAATAATATGAAGAAAATACATAATTCTAAATTACATTATTCTTAATTACACATCATAAAATATGTAAAACACAAGTTTTTCTACAAAACTACCTACTTCTAGAAAGAAGAGCTGCATTATAAAATTTAAATTATTTTTCTTTATATTTTAGTCCATCATGTGGCCAAACAAACATTCAAACTATTTTTGGGCTATAAATATTTCTTTATTTACTAGTGAGTAGAAGGTTTGCATCAATTATTGTATTTGTAGGTTTTCACTAATATGTTGTAGTTATAAATCAAACATTAGTGATATTTTAATAGGACTATTTTCAATTTAAATAAATAATAGTAATTTATATAATTCTACCTTTAATTTTTTTCATACCTGACTATGACAGTTCAATTGGTTAAAAGTTACAAAAACAAAACAATTCAGAAAAGATTATATATATATTTATGGAATACTAGTTTATTAATGGCAACTCCATGTAACATCACCCAATACCACAGAATTATCCATACACATATATATATTACTTTAAGACAGACATATTTGTAAACATTTTCAGGTTCTGAAGAATTACACTCTATACTTCCATTGTACCAGATGTAATAGAACAATGAGAGTTGGTCTGGTATTACATGGTCATATTTCTTTGTTATATATCTATGATCAAAGATAATACCAAAGGTTCTCTCAACCAGAACCTGTCATAGATATATGATCATAGTTGAACTATGATCAAAGCTTGTGCATTACACAGTCATATATTTCATCATATATCTTTGATTATACATAGAAATATGACTGTGTAATACAGGTCTTAGGCAAACTATCATTTGGCAAAACATCACACAAAGATGAGTAATCCTGACACTGCAACAATGGAACTGAAAAATTATTTTAGATCTCATTAAAACAAGAAAGTTGGCAATTCCAAAATGTATAGAATATTTATCTGTTTTAACTGAACACTATTTCAGATACATTTTATCAGACTTAACTGAATTTTTATGAGTGACTGATAAGTTCAAGTTCCTACGAGTTCCTCCATACAACAAAATTTAGAATAAATAACTATACTTAAAGACAATGTAAGATTTTTTTTTCTACAAAGGCAAAGCCACTAATAATGTATGTTCCCGAACAGAATATTTTTCTTTTCTTCCTTCAAACAAAATCCACCAAAGTATTGAAGTATCTCAACCATGTCTACACAATTGATAAGGTAATTTCAAATTTAAAAATAGTAGAACATTTGTAAGGGATTGAAGGAACATCAAGTCTTAAACCAAATTTTCACAAAATAAATTAATTCTCATCTACTTCACTTTTATAACCTCTTTCTGCATTCCATCCCAAAGAGCAATATATTCTGTATTTTTTTAATATTTAGTCATTGTGGGATTTAATTGCTGCATTGTGAATTCCTGCACTTTGTTTCATAATACACATCAAGCGAGTCAAAAGCAGCCTCGAGGACAAAGATAACAACCAGTAACTTTAAAAGAACAAGTTTTATTTCCTGAAATAAAAAAGTGCCAAGATATTAAACTGTTAGATGTAATGTGCTTTTTCTTCTGATTCAGAAAAAATATTGAAAAACACCAAACAGTTCGTTTGCTTAGTTATTGTCCAAAGATATTTGTTATCGAATCCTTTTTTACACTAGGAAGAAATTTAAAACAATAAGAAGTTTTAATTTTTTCTTAACTTTTTAATGATTTCAGCATTAAATATTTTATTTGCTGTGAACAAACTGTGAATTTTTTGTTGATTTTTGTTATATTTTAATTTTATATAGTATTTCTATTATTAGCATATTTTTGAAGAAAGTCCCTAAGTCTTTTTGATGAAAGTCTCTTTTGGGGAAGTCAAGGAGATGCAGGGAGGGGAATTTGCTCAAATATCCAAAATGGAAAAATAAAAAATAATAATTAGGAACAATATATTTGAATGTAATTCAAATTCTCCAGGTCAAACTCTTAAGAATTGTCAATAAATTTACATGCAAATTTAATATCCAATTTACTAAATCACAATATCTAATTGAAAATAAAGTATGTGAGGTGGTATCACCGCTTCTTCAACATTTTGTCACTTTGCCATACGCAATCATCGCCAGTTGGGAATATATGGTGAGCTCCACAAGCTCTAGGATCACTGATAGGAGTTTGGTTTTGCTTCTGCATGCTTACTACAGAGGTGAGATGATGTTTCCTTCTAACAGAGCCTTGCTCCTCCACGTGCCCAAAACCTGGCGACACTCTTGTCTAACATCAGTACAGTTTGGATATTTTCTCCCACACTTTTGACTTTTCATCAACGCATGAAAGATGTACTGTATGATAACAATATAACAATATTCCTCAAAACTGCAAACTCTGCATGAAAGAAAATGAAGCCGAGACTTGGGTTGAAAAATTTATGGCACTCCTTCCTTATAATATAGGTTCCCTAAAACTTACACTACTAGCTTCTCTGTTAGCTTACTGTTTTCAACTTCCATGTTTGTATTGCCCCCAAAAAGGGCACAAGAACCAAGGGCAAGAAAACTTGGATTAACTATCTGACATTAACATAACAATATTAAGAAAAAATTGAGCAAAAATGATTTGAAGTAAGTGATTGCAGTATGAATACATTACAAGTCGGGAGTTGCTTGCTGTAATTTTTCTCATGAAAAGAATTGATCAATTGATCAATTTATCAATTTATTGTCACAAAAGCAGTACAAACTATGTATGACCACCTGGAGGATAATAAACTAATTTATTCTCTGGAAGCTAGCAAGGGACCATCCCATCATTTCTGAACAAGGGCCCTAAGGCAGAGGCAGATTCAAAAATTTAAGCAAAAATTCCTAGATAAGATAAAAAGTTAGCTACGAGTTATAATACTAATAAATAACATGTTTGTAATTTAACACAAAAAAATTTTTTTTACATGTATAAATTATTATCGATATATAGATTATTCTGAGTATAGTGTTTAAAAATCATAAGAATTGAAGTATTACTAAATTCACGATTTCTTGTTTTAATAAACATGCCCCTAGACAAAAGCCTAGAGAACCTGTATAAGAAATCCACCTCTACTCGAAGGAAAACTGGAGAAAAACCTGAGCCAGGATGGGGCTACAGAATAATGTACACAACTGTGCCAAAGTTGAGTACACATAAAACTAAAGTAATAAGAATCATAAGACACAACACAATCATGCAAGAAAATAGTTTTTGAAATTGTTATAAGTTATTTAAAAAGTATTACAGCAATGGTGTGATAAAGTACAAGATGGATTTAACGTTTATTAAAATCAATCAATTCTTTTACATTGTAGAAGCACTGGTGCAGGAGGTAGTTCTTAATCGCAGATTTAAAGAGATTCAATTTCATAATATCTTTTATATTTTTGGGTAGGAAATTATACAGAAATATTTCAAAATGATATGGCCCTTTTTGGCAAAGAGTGGTTGACACTCTAGGACGATGAATATTATTCCTATTGCGAGTATCGTATTCGTGAACGAGACTGTTTCGTATGAAGCAAGGGTGGCACTTCAGTAATTCAGTCTTAACAAACACGACCATTTCATAAATATAAATGCAGGGAAGTGTTAAGATATTTAATTCCTTGACTAAAGGTTTACAAGAGTTTCAGGGGTGAGATTTACAAATTATCCAAACTATCCTCTTCTGAATTCTGAAAGTTTCAATGCTCTGACTCTAATTGCCCCAGAATATAATGCCATAACATAAATGGGAGTAAATGATTACATACTATACTAGCCATTTCAATTAAAAAATACTTCCAGATTGAATTATTAAATATGTTTAAAAACAACACTAAATCATAAAAGAACTCAATATTAAAGTTCATGGAATAAAGATAAATTAACTTTTTGGATTTCAAATTTGGATCACTGCTGTTACTACCTAAAAACACATGAGAAGGAAATAATTTTTAAACTTAGTTCTTCTTTGGATAATAACTTCACACAGGTACTGCAGTTGGTGATTGGGACATCTCGGATATAGTATCTAATTTATGAAGACATCCTGAATTTATATTACACTCATTTCTTTATTTTGAAAATAAATTTCATGAAAATAGCCATCCACTTAGTCAGTAGTGGCAATTGGGAATAAAAAGTGGGGAGGCAAAAAAAAATTGACAGTTTTCATTAACATGACATTTTCTGCATATTTCCACTAAGTATGATTTAAATAATGAAATAAATAAAAGGAAATTTTGATGATTACCACATCAAGGATGGTGTAATTTTTTTTAATAATTCTCAGTTTTAGGCAGTTAAAGTACAGAAACTTAGTTCTTTCATTTGTCCCTAGACTAGTTGGAACTTTTCAAAAGGACAACTGTATTTGTAGCATCAACACTTGATTTTAGTTATAAGCATCATATTTTGAAACTGCTCTCCTGTAAAATTTACTTTTTGTAACTCACCTGTTTCTTTCTAATGACTATCAATTTATGCATGTTTGAAAATACAACAAATAGTTATCCTCATCCAGTTATCCAGTTCAGACAAGCAGGAGATCAAACCTAAACTGTTTTACTCATGTAATAGGATTGCAGACACTATAGCAGTTGATAAGATTAAGAAACTGTGGTATATGTCAAGAAACAAATGCAAATATATATGCCATATTTTATAAGAAATTAATGTTCAAATGCATAACACACAATATATTAACATTCATCCACTGAAAGAAATCCAAGGGTCCTTACAGTCACATTTATTACAAAGCACATCCAATCATTTTGTTCAAATTTCTTCCAAAATGAAGAATGATGTTGCAAGAATAAATCTTCCAAAAGCAATCACCTCTTTCATCTGTTGTGACAAAGAAAGTATTGTGTCTTTTCTTAAAAATAAATTCTGATTGTTAGCATTAAAAAATTATCATTATGCATGCTTATTATATTGCTTATTATTTTTTAAAATAATATATTTTTGTCTTCACTGAAACTGGGTGTAATAGAGAACATTATCTCTGGAGCCCAATCCCAGTGTTAGTTTTCCCCCAGTTTTGGATTTGGAGTCGAATGTAAACTCTAACAATAAATGTATGGTTGACGATGCTAAGAAAATTAGTTTTATTTTTCCTTTGGGCACTTTGATGAAAACTGATAGGATGGTCCCTTGCTTGCTACCAGAGAGAAATTTAGCTTTTTGTCTTTAACATGGTCATATGCAAATTTAACTACTTTTCATGAAATAAATTAAAATTAAATTCAGTATTTATTTATAAAATATTTTAATGTCATTATATTTGGTCTATTTTCTTCTAGTTCTTCATTAAACATTTGCTATTCTTATAGAGTATTATTCCGCTACCTCAAAAAATAATTTTTTTAAATATACATATATTTTTAATTTTTCTTTTATCTCCTGTAAAAATTTTACTTAGTCTGAACTTAATTTTAGTACAGTTGAGTAATTGTTTTAGCCATTCCAGTCATAGTTATTCTCATGTTTTTACTTACTTATTAATCATATGTCCATTTACTTCATGTGATAAAGAATTGTTTTCTGTAGTTTAAAAGTTCATTATCAAACCCTGTAAAACTGTTTCACGAAATTACATGGAGTCAAGTACTACTGTATATACATTGTATATTCATGATGTTAGTGATAAATCTCCTTTCCACCATGTATCATTCCCTTATAAAAATACTTATAGAAAAATCTTAAACATTTTTACATATGAATAATGTTTCTTTGAAGAAAAATTTATACGAATTTGTTGGTATTTGTCTAATACTTTGTTATAACAAGACCTAATACATTAGAGAAATAATTTATTATTGATACTGATTGACTCTTCTGATGAAATGAAACCACAAAACATATTATAACTGACTGGCCTTGATTTGTGGCAGAATGTATCAAACAGCAATCTGGAATTTCCAGTAAAGAAATATCAAAAGAGAAAAAACAATAACAACACTTTGATGATGTACCCTGTTATTTATATAAAAATTTACATCATTAATTTAATAATCATGTGGTTTAAATGTTTATAACTTGCAAAAACACTTTCGCAAGTTTTCCAATGTTTTTAATATTGGGTATTTAATATAAGGAAAGTTTCAATATTTTCAAAAATAATTTCATTTATCACACATGAATAAACTATATGACAAAATACATTGATTAATTTTATTTTATTATTTATTTTTATGTAATTTTCTTTAATTTAATTTTAAGCTCATATTTAATTTTAATATTAGGAATTATAAGGAAATATTTAAGTATTAAATTCATAAAAAGACTTTCTGTTTGTGACTATGTAATCATTTAAAACAAATTTATATTAATTTACGTGTGTATGTATGTATGTATGTATGTATGTATGTATGTATGTATGTATGT
>NNCF01127569.1:0-35791 GCA_002313205.1 Laupala kohalensis | reverse complement strand
ATATATATATATATATATATATATATATATATATATATATATATATATATATATATATATATATATATGGGTATCTTGGATGAATTAATTATAGATTTACATTTTTTTGAAGTTTCTTATTTCTTAGCTGATGAAAGTTGATGGCTAGCATATTTGTATGATTTTCAAGTTTCTTAACATATTTACCTGATTTTTTTATTTCTTCATCTACAGTGAGCACTTATAAAGCACTGAGGATGACATCATTTCTCTCTCACCTATGATTTTTTCGAATTTCGATTTCAATTTTTCTTTGTAACAACTCATTTTGCAAGGTTTTTGCGCTTTGGAACGGTCTGTTTCTGAGCTTCGAAATTCGACACGCGCGATCTCCAGGATGGGCTTAAGTGCATCATCACGGTTTAAAAAAAGTTCAGTTTAGGTATTTTTTTAAATTGAACGTCATACAGTTTGGATTTTCTCACCTAGCTCAGGGTCTTTATGGCACAGAGATTCAAATTTTGGAACTCGTGTTCGAGGTGGATCTTTAGATTCCGATTGATTTTTTGAAATGTGAATTAGATTTTAATTATTTAATCTATTTAATTTTTGAGCGCTTTTTTAAATCCGCGCAAGGACAACACTGAAAGACTAAGAACTAAAAAAAAAACACACACACACACAACGCTTCGATGTTTTCAAAATTCGATTTAGATATTGCTCTAAGATTTTTTTCTAGCTAAGTCTCTAAGCCCAGAGCTTCTAAATTCAGCACACGTGTTCTCTGAGGTTTAGATTTATACGTTTTCTTACATACACCAATGACGGCTTAGAAAGAATAGTGGTAAAAAAAACAATAATCACGCTAGCGAGGCAGCGGGTACTCAGCTAGTAGGATATAATTTAGGATATTATATGCCACTTATATTTCCCACCTCATATTTTTAAATTCTAAAAAATAACGAAGAGCCAAGCATGTTTGTTTAACACACAGCAATTAAGATGAAAAGAAGATATTAAATTTACACCATGTATTCATGA
This sequence comes from Laupala kohalensis, assembly GCA_002313205.1. Taxonomy (NCBI): domain Eukaryota; kingdom Metazoa; phylum Arthropoda; class Insecta; order Orthoptera; family Trigonidiidae; genus Laupala; species Laupala kohalensis. The sequence continues at coordinate 34,771 of NNCF01127569.1, read as the reverse complement.
AATAGCACAATATTATTCCGAAGGTAGTGTTTTAGTAAATGCTTATATGAGACTTTGTCTATGAGATTCTTTAATATTTCAGAACGCTAAAACAACGTTATCCATATTTGTAATACAACATTAAATGAAAATAATATAACAAATCATTCTTTTTGTGAACTTAGTTTCTTCTTCCACTCTGACTTGTCAAAATGAAACATAGCACAGCATCTATCTCCAATCCTAAAGAAACGAGCGAAAGTTTTGTTTCAATCTGTTCAATAGTTTTTACGGGTTTGAGGATTTAGTATAATGCTATAAATAGGGATTTGAGAAATAATATTTGTATAAATTCACAAAATTCACGTGAGTAGAACCGTCGGTGCTCAGCTACCATTGAAGGCAACGAGAGTGTTATATTTAGCTTAATACATGATCTATTTCTAAGACGAGCCTTGCAACTCAGAAGTATTACATTGAGAAAGATATGTTCCGGAATACTTCTTATACAAGATCATGTTGAAACTGTAAATATACTAATCATTTCATGTCATCATAAATAGAATTTTCTTTTGTTCCAGTCACAGTGAGTGAGTTTACTGTTTATCTTATCAGAGCAGCTAATTATCGTCATAAGTCATTGGTTAAGATTGTCATGATCCATTAAAACTAGTCTTTCAAAAAAGTAAAATTACATTTCTTCTTATATTTAGGAATGGCTCGCATTGACTGTTCAGTAGTTTTTGTCTGATTCTAAGAGTAAGATTTTACGAGCTAACGTCTGATTCTATGTATTTTTTTCTCACAAAGGTGAATAGCTTTGCAATATAAAAATTTTTATTCGCAAGCAAACCGATCACCGTCAGCAACTAACTCGCTGGAGGAGCAAGTGGGGAATATAGATGAAACAAGAGCATAGCCAAGTTTTAAGCGGGGGTGGGGGTGGGTGAGGGCGAAGTTTCAACATTTTATGAGACGAAGTAAATACATCTTTCCACCTCCGCAATAAGTGGTACTTAAAAGATAAATAAACTTGATACAAACCCCTAACAAAGTTTCTAGAGCTCGTGGAACTCTACAAGTATTTCTCAACCAACGTGAACTGCAGACGGTATTTTGGCTAAATGCTGGAATACCGGCTATATCGCCATACATACTTTAATTCCAATTAGATGTTAAGAATTAATAAAACGTCTTAGATTCTTTATGAGAATTTTGTTGCACAAATGTTTGATTAAAGGAGGGAAATTTGTAGGGGATTCCTGTCTTCTTTTTCTGTTTCTTTTCAAAATTGCATTTCGTTTGTTTATTTTAATGCCGGAGGGGAGAAGATAAAGGTGCATTTTCTTCGCTACGCTCTTAAAATGCAGTAATTTTCGAGAGATGGGTTACAATCCCCAGAGCATGGTACTAAAAGTTGCGTCGGTTCGTGACCTTCCCGTCGACGGCCACGTACGTACAACCAATCTGTAAACCCTTTGACGCAGGGACTTCTTCAATTAGAGCAGCAGGGAGTTAGGGGAGACTAAAGCGAAGATATTCTCCGAGCTTAAAGAGAGAGCGTTTCTCCTTTGTTAACTTACAAGAACATCTCTTGAACGATCATTGAAACGTGGGCAAACATGTCGAATGGTTATCACTGCATTTTCATAGATAAATATATACGAGTTCTACCAACATTTTATAAACATCGGGTTACAATAATTATACATTGAAGTTATTTTCGTTCAAACCACGAAAATATACATAATACCTTCCTATAATTTACATTTAAAACAGGTAAACAAAAGTACGAGTAAATAAAACCGATGTCTGATGAGATATTCAATGTATAGTTCATGAATCTCTTATAATTTTATTATAAATTTATTCCTATACAGGAAATAAGTGTAATGAACTTTTCGAAATAAAACATTTTTTCATCTTGATTAAATAATTTAACCTCGAGATACCTTCATCTTCCTTATTTGAGACATAAAAGTAATGTCCATGGATTTCCGATTTTAAGTAAAAGCCTGATGAATCATGTCTTAATACATGAGTGACCGAGCTTCACTCGGATGGTTCACAAGTTGGTCGTGTGATTTTCAATCAATCGTAAAAGACTTTTAATATAATAACTGCCAGAAGAGTTTTTCTTCCAGTTCATACGAGTTTCCATCTCAAATTTTCTTTCAATCATTGTCAATATTTTTGTAGTGATTCAACAAATAAGAGTTATATATTAATTAAGATTCGTCACCAACAGCACACCAAGTTGATTAAACCGGCGTTTTTCGAGACAGCTGACTTAAAATTTGTTTTTTAATTGAAAACATGAACAGGTGTAAGAACATATTTTAACTTCGAAGAAACTTACGATCCATTTATTTCTTTGCCAATTATTACTTCACAAGAATTCACTGGTTCGCCTTTTTGTTAGTAGAGCTAACTTTCATTCAATATGATGTGTTGTTACATCAAAAGTAGTCGTGTCAAATTCAAATGAATATTAGTATTTATTTCATAATGTTCCAGCCTTGAAAATATCATGAGCGGTAATTTTATCACCTTTTTGATAATAAGATAAAAGTTTGTCAAACTTTTTTCGTGGTATAGGGATCAACGTCTCACATATGTATAGGCGAGGTCCGGGTTTGATTCCTCGCCGAGAAAGTTATATTTTCATTTATTTTCGTCAACATGATCTGCCTCGTTATACTTTTCTCGTGTGTTTAACATTTTTACTGTTATTTTTAAAGAACCATTTTTTAAATTAACGAACATGATAAATAGTTTGTTATTTGAACTATTAACAAAGAGAGTATTATTCGATACTGAAATTGTTCTACAAAGAAAATAGAACCTGTTATATCACATTTTCTTCCCAAAATACATCTATGAATCTATGAATTTCACTAAAATCGTTAGAGCCATTCTCGAGAAAAATTTTGACAAATACATAGGTACGTACGTACATGCAATTATTGCTTGCTTCATAGTATAAGATTATGAGTCAAAGTCTACATCTAATATTTCAGAAAAAGTTTTTTTTTGTCTCGGTTTCATCTCACAGAAATTTCATTATCAAAGCAATTCTGCCAAAATCTTCGACCACAACTTTGAGTGAAAATGAGGGTAAAACATGCAATGGAAATACGTGCATGAAATTGCTAAGGTTTATATACTACATAATGGTCACGATACAGGTGTAACGTTACAGAATTCATTATAAAATATTGGTGGATCAATTATAGTAATTCGAACTTCGCTATGTAAATTGGGGTACATGTGCCCCAAATATTTAAAAATTATACTAAAAATTAAAAATGGACAAAAACCTAGACACAAAGAAAGAATATGTGAGGTTCCCAGAACTGAATAACTTTTTGTTTTCCTCAGTGAAGCGTGGACTGGAAAACATTCAGTAAAGGAAACTATTTGTTATCAAAAGATTAGTATTCACGAAGTGGGATAAGAGGAATGGTTTTATGGTATTATGAAAGCTGAGCAATCAACAAAGAAACTATTTTATAATACGTAAAAATATTTACGAATTAGTTGTTTTTATGGAAGTATACAATAAACCAAAGGCATATGTCTGATAATCAAATAGCAAGTTTTCACGAGAGCTTTTAAAATTTAGAGTATTTCAATAATTTCTTGGAGAAAAACTGCCCTCAATTTAAGTTTCTTTCCCCAATAGATTAATGATGTATTAAATGACGGATCTAGAATTTTAATTCAGGTGTAGCTTAGAACACCGGGAGAACAGGGAATACCGAAAATAGAATGTTTGGTGCAAAATATTACAATTTTAAGGCAACTTACGATCCTATAAGATGATATACGAGTATTTACTGCACACTGCAATTAATAGACCTACCCTCCACACACAATGACGAAACAAATTCACTTAATAGACTTACATACAAAACATAATTTGTTTCAAAATAGCCTAAACTAAAATTTTATTTTGTTCACACATTTTAAGGAGAGCTTGAACCAGGAAGCGTCCCCCGCCCCCATAAATCCGCAATGGATGTATTTTAATAACTTAAAGAACAGTCTTTACTACAAACCACTGCTAAGAAGTACCCGCGTTCAAAAAGCATGTGATATAAGAGTAATATCATCGATATAAAATGATACGTAAATGAGTTAAATATGACTCGAGTTTAATTCGAATTTTTTCCTTCTCGCAATAGTTCAAAGCAACTTACGTCACTCATTCGATCAGTTCTTCTTGCATGTCAAAACCACCTGTCTCATCCGCATTTCCAAACAAATAGAATAGAGACCACAATTCGAAGAATACAAAAGAGATGTATTTTCCAGAGACGAATACAAATGAACTGTAGACAAATGAATTGGGACAAACGTGAGTACAAATGAAGTGGAAAATGTGAGACAAAAGAATGGAAGAATATGTTTACTCAGAATATTTCAGCTGGAAATGACTGGAAAATATATTTGTGATTTATTGAGTATTAAACCATACCTTCATTTGACAAGTCATAATTCTACTGCTTAAACAGAAGATCGAGCAAAGGTATTTCATTTTTTCTAATTGAGGGAGAAACATACAGGTGCGGTATATTTTAAGTGCTTAACAAAGAAGCATTCACGTAAAAGATGCACGAATTAAAAAGTGCAGAAATAGAGCATAAAATACTCAAATTAAACGCGAATAAAAACGGCAGACTCTTTCGTCAGTAGCTCAGGAAAGGTCATCATATCAAATTTCTTTGAATAAACCATTGCAAACGTGTACGGTAATGTTCCATTACCCGAAACGGCTGGAACACGGAAAGCGGCTTATATAATATGGGTAAATATATAATTACATTATAAGTAATATAAATATAAGCCTGTATGCTAGTGAAACTCTTACTCTTCACATAAAAGGAGATTTAGAAAATTTATTGAAAGAAGAACGAAAAACCATAAGAAAAATTATCGGTCCTGAAATGACGGAAGAGGGTTTTAGATTAAGGACCAGGAAGACAACAGAAAAACTATCTAACTTAGCTGCAGACATCAGAAAGAGAAGACTAAAATTTTACGGTCATATACATAGACTACCTACCACCAGACTACCTAACAAAATTCTAAAATACATAGAAAAAATCAAGGCCATCCCATGGATCCAGGAAGTAAAAAATGATTTAGAAAAAGCTCGAATAAAAAGATCTGACATTTTGGACCGAAAACTATACAGAGAGAAGGTAGATACGTGGAAAGTACAGTCGGAAAAAGAAATCCCAAAAAGAGCAGGAACTAAATGGACAGAGGAGAGGAAGAAAAATCATAGCGAAAGGATGAAGGAAGTGTGGAGACAGAGGAAAATGAACATTTAAATCATATGGATTTGCGTGATCCATACAAGGGGCCATTCGCAAATAATAATAATAATAATAATAATAAATTTAAGCACTTGCTTTCTTAAAAAACAAGCAAACGACCAGTGGAATGAGTAGGGAATAATATAAGTACGGAGGTAAACAAACTGGGTCTGTTCAAAAACGGATAAGTATTTACTTTAAATTACTTGAAAATGACAATTCACATTACTTTTATAAAGTTCATATTACTAGTAAAGCTCATACGTTGGCATCTACAACCTTTTTGATATATTACACTACAGACGAGATACAAGTTCACTGATAAGTTTAAAATTATCTTTGTTTGAAAAGAATAAATAAATTATATTACACTTTGATATTGCTTTAATGCCATATCACAAAATATAACCAATGCACAAATTCCTTACATCATCCGTTTTCACAACGCATAAATAGGATTTAGAAAATAGATGAATTTGTTTTACTTAATTAACTACGTAAACATAACTTTTCAAGTCTTTTCATTAAAGCGCATTACTTGTTGAAAAGTCAAATGTTTAAAATATTGTCTTTAACTCCAGAATATGTATCAATGTCAACATCTATCAGTAACTGATCATGGGGAGAGTCTCCAAATTTGAGTAAGACATACTCTACTTTTTGGAAAATTTAAAATTTTCCGTTATTATGATAATTATACTCAATAAGACTCTCAGATATTAATTCTCAAGTAATTCTTCATACACTGGAGAAAATATATCTCACTCCCTTAACAACTTCCCCAAATCCATTTCCTCATTTTATTCAGTCAGTGACTTGGTTTTATATTTTTAGTTATATTTTCGGTTTCAAGACAATACTTGGCAGAAAAAGTATACATATCAAAATATCATCATGTAAACTTTCAAATTTTCGTAAGATTAAAAAGATGATGATTTCTCCAATGTATTGACCTCTAAATACAGCAACAAAATGACTTCAACATTCTGATCGCCAAAATCTATTTTAATTTCTAGAAATTGAGAGAAAAATTGATATAATAGGTTATTGGTAGAATCTAGAATAATGCTCTTAACTCATAGGTAATAAATTAGACAAGTTAAAAAAAGATTTAGAAACTATGTCTCTCAACCAGGGACAGCTCTGTCAATAAGCCAAAGATGTTTTCTAGAATCCGCTTTAGGAAAGGTATATAATTTTTCTAATTGAGTATAGAAAGTATAAACCACTCAAATGCTTCAAAAATATTTAAACAGATACGAATAACTATAAAACTAATAAAATTAACTGGAAGAGTCTGAAAAACATCGCTTTCATTTTGATTAATCAAATCTGGAGTCGTCACTCGCTACAGCATCAAGACAATCGGCCTCAGAGACTTCGTGTTCTAGAAGGAAGATAATTAATTGCTCCGATAAAAGTTGATAGCCCTCAATATTTCTCTTTTTATATAAGAGCATATTAGTTCAATGGAAAAACAACAGATACTGATGAATGGTTATTGGATTAATCTGCATTTTCAAGATAACATTTATATTGCTTATAACGATATTCATCTATGACCCACAGATTCATATATTATTTTCTAACCAATGAAAATGAACCAGAAAATTTCCGTCAATTCTAATCGAAAGATAACTTCTTAATCTCTTGTATCAAACGGCTAAAACTACAACACGTGACAAAAAATCACATGTCATGATGTCTTATCTAACCTAAATATTAGTTTTATCTGTTCAAAATTACAGAGTCCTAGAAATCAAATTATAATTTTCCCCAATTAACCAAGAAACTTCAAACGCTTTCTCAGTTATTTAGATTTTTTGAGTCAGTATTTTTTTACAAGCGGTGAGAAACCTATGTCCGATTTTCTCATTTTTAATACATGGACATAAAAACTGAGTTTCGCACGATGGTCGTCGTTGCAAGAAAGTACAATGAAATGTGAGCTAATTTACGGAAGTATGCGGTTGAAGTTTATTGGTTCCAGTTCCACGTAAACACGATAGTGGATGTGGGCTCATCCCATTTGTTCTGTCACGCCGTTTCCTGGTATAGTTTGACAAGAGATATATCCTCGTATATATATTTTCATCCTCGTATAGTTTGACAAGAGAATACGACTGAACAACACAGTCAATTTGAACCATCGCATCATTAACCTTAATCAACCAGCAAAATGTCGAAAAACGAAAAGGAGAGAAAAGAGATTCCACGAGATTTAAACAAACATTCTTGCATTAATTTCAATTAGGTTCAGAATTCGCACCCGAAAAAGCTTCCATCCATTTTATTGAAAACGAATCGCAAGTTTTACAATTCAATATGAATAATATTGTTATATGTATTAAGCCAATTACTTTCTAGAAATTTCCGTATTAATTTTTCATCAATAACAGCCAAAAAAGTTCGTGAATACGTTATATAATTGGTCACGTCGAAGATAAACATTTTAAATCCCCTTTGTGATGTTTTTAACTCCTTTATATGAAAAGGGCTAGAATGCAAGAATATATTCTCACAATTTTTACAGTTCTTCAGACTATGTTCAAAAAGTCAAATATAAAATTGTTTCCAATCTTCTCAAAACCACAAACTTACAGCTTCAATTATTTTGAAAATGCTCTGTATTGGTGTCCAAATCTTACCAGGGAGGATTGTAAACATAATTCATCGAAAGAAATTGGTGACGACAATAAATTAATTAGGAAAATTGCAATGCATTTTTTTTGAATTTGCTGCCCCTTGGACTCACGCATATAACTTCTTCCAACAAAAGGGAATTTCCCGTTAGTTTAATTTTTGTAAGTGACTCTCACGTAAACAAAAGATGCTATTCATCGAGTTAGTAGACTTATCGTCAAAATCAATCACGGTTCTTCACACATTTATCCGTACGATTTAAGGAATTTTTGAAGGTTAAACATTTTTGCTTTGGCATCATAATGNGGATGTGGGCTCATCCCATTTGTTCTGTCACGCCGTTTCCTGGTATAGTTTGACAAGAGATATATCCTCGTATATATATTTTCATCCTCGTATAGTTTGACAAGAGAATACGACTGAACAACACAGTCAATTTGAACCATCGCATCATTAACCTTAATCAACCAGCAAAATGTCGAAAAACGAAAAGGAGAGAAAAGAGATTCCACGAGATTTAAACAAACATTCTTGCATTAATTTCAATTAGGTTCAGAATTCGCACCCGAAAAAGCTTCCATCCATTTTATTGAAAACGAATCGCAAGTTTTACAATTCAATATGAATAATATTGTTATATGTATTAAGCCAATTACTTTCTAGAAATTTCCGTATTAATTTTTCATCAATAACAGCCAAAAAAGTTCGTGAATACGTTATATAATTGGTCACGTCGAAGATAAACATTTTAAATCCCCTTTGTGATGTTTTTAACTCCTTTATATGAAAAGGGCTAGAATGCAAGAATATATTCTCACAATTTTTACAGTTCTTCAGACTATGTTCAAAAAGTCAAATATAAAATTGTTTCCAATCTTCTCAAAACCACAAACTTACAGCTTCAATTATTTTGAAAATGCTCTGTATTGGTGTCCAAATCTTACCAGGGAGGATTGTAAACATAATTCATCGAAAGAAATTGGTGACGACAATAAATTAATTAGGAAAATTGCAATGCATTTTTTTTGAATTTGCTGCCCCTTGGACTCACGCATATAACTTCTTCCAACAAAAGGGAATTTCCCGTTAGTTTAATTTTTGTAAGTGACTCTCACGTAAACAAAAGATGCTATTCATCGAGTTAGTAGACTTATCGTCAAAATCAATCACGGTTCTTCACACATTTATCCGTACGATTTAAGGAATTTTTGAAGGTTAAACATTTTTTCTTTGGCATCATAATGTCATTTGTAAAGAGTCTCATTTTCTCTTTCCTTTATGCCACCTATCAAGAACTTGTTCAGACCATGCGTCATTAGTTGACAATCCTCCAAAGTGACCCTACTCTTCACAAGATTACTAATGGCAGTTGGTCCAAAGTCTACAGAAACAAGGAGGTCAGGATTAATTCTCTGAATCCAATGTTCTCTAAACCAAGAACAAAAGAAAAAGAAATTTCCGACGATACGACAAATTCTTTTTTACTCTTTTCAACCAGAATATATACTGATACATCCCATAATATTTCATTATCTCTACGTTTCGAAACCATCGTCGGCACCTAAGGCGATACTTAATTTCTCCCGGATCCTCAACCATCTTCATTAGGTCCAAAAGGAGGGGAGAGATGAGATTGTCTGACTTGATTTCGAGATTAAATGTGAGTTACAGTTCCAAATCGTTCAAGACTGTCGTCTAATTAGATATTCTCATTGATATCTCATATCCAAAATCCGGGGCAAGAGTGGGTTACTTTTCAAAACCCATACTTGAATACAAGGGCTATGCATCGTACATCATCTTTTTGCCTTTCCACACATACAGTCGCATAGGGGAGAGAATAGTCGGGAAACTTTCGTTCCAATTCCCCGCAAAGAATAAATCAGTCATTGGCGAGAACGGTGGCGAGAACGAACGATGGCAGCCGAAGACTTGAGGGAGGTCAAGGCTTGGGAGGTGGAGCCAGGCGACAGCCACCCTCTGGGCGAGCGACGTAAAAGCCGGCGCGCGCCACGAGAGTCGCTTCCTAACGATGTCGACGCCGCCGCCGACTCCTCCGCCGTCGCCCGCTGCCTCCGAGGCAGTCGCCGAAGGAGTAGCAGCACCCATCGCTGCTGTGGCTACAGCTACTTCGGTGACAGAAGCGACGGCGCTGTTGCCCCGACGTCCCAGCTGCGACACAATGGAGCTACGTCCTCTCGCGGGAGGCATCTTCCCCAAGGTAAGAGGAGGCGTTTGCACACGATATCGTGACATTTTTTAAACATTTTCCTTGCACGCATCCCCGACTGAGTGTTTTGCGTACGAGGTGTGCAGAGCTCCAAGGGAGGAAGGGGATATCTTCGAATGAATGCACACATGTTTATGTGTACCGTTTTGCGCACGACACGATGATTTGCACACGACGTGACTGGCGAGGCCTGTGCCATCCGTTGATAGAAACTGATAAAGAAAGCTATCTCTGCCACCTGTGTCATCACACGCGATCGTTTTGCACACGGCGCAAACGCCACTGAAGATTTCTTCGTGCACCCGATACTGATTGTTCGATAAGGAGATATCGAAGGAAAAAAAATTCTCAAAGAGTCACTTTTGGACGCGAAATGGTCAGGAGAGAAAAGAATATCACTCATATCGATTTTGCACACGACCCGCGTTGTCTTTTGCGCACGGCACGTTAATTGCGCACGACGTTGAAGAGTTAACGTGGCTGATGGCATCCAATGATCATCAGTCTTATCGCTAGGTGACACGGTGATTCAGGTGGAGTGTGCCGAGTGAATTAGCTCCGAGAAGCGCTTGACCGGAATTCTCAAGCGGACAACGGTGACGTCTTGGTGTATCTTTGCTGATAGTGTTTGGTTGTTTCCCGCTGATAGCAGGAGCGCGACGATGTTGTGCTGTTGCATGGGAAAACGGCACGTTCTTTCCACTCCCCGAGATAGCGTCTCACTGTAGTGCAATTCCGTACACCACTTCTATTCGCAATATTAGGGTGAAAGTCTAAAGAAATTGTTTCTTCTCGAGATGTTTCGAACATGAACCGAGAATTCGTAATCGGGCAAAAATATCACATGTGTTTAAATTATCTTTTTACTTATTATTCCTTTTAAAATGGAATAAAAAAACAAATAGACTTAGCATCTATCATATGCGTGGAAAATATTATTTCGAAAACAGTACTATTATGGAATCTATTTTTCAAATACTGTTTCTACAACTCAGTTCAATACTTAGACAACCCTCTGTAACTGAAATTAATTATTTTGAGAGATTTTTTTCGATAATATTAAACCAGAACGCACTATTTGTCAACATTCTTCAAAATACCCATTCAAATACATTGAAAATTTGATTTTCCTTCAAAATGTGACAATATGTCGTGGTATTGTACTCAGAATATTTAATTATTTATTTGGGTTAATTTATTTTTCACTTAAATATGAAAATATCTCTAGGTATTGCATTCGGAATCTTTAAATATTTATTTGGGATAACAAATGGTTTTGCTTTAAGATTAAAATTATCTTGTAACTTCAATCAATTTCAAAAGTTGTAGTTCGCACAAATATATATTTTGTAAATTTTGTTATTCAAATATTTAATATTATTCAATATACCTCCTGTTTCACACAATTAAATGCCTACAAACAAGATATTTAATTCAGCTATGTCTTCCGCGAGGTCCTACACAATTTTTAAGTCTCTTTGGGCAGTACATTAATACATGTTTGCAATCGTATGAATTTTCGTCTGGTTATCTTTCTACTTATAGTTCTCTTTCACGCAACATCTGTTTCAGAAACTTCAATGTTTATACGGTTTTTGAAAATACTACAATCTCTCTCACGTGGTGGAGTTTATCTATTAAGCCAAATTTATTCCTGAAAAATACTTTGTCAACGTGTTTCGGTCACATATGGCATTATTCAGTCTACTAACAAAAAATTTCCAAACTTCTATTTACATGAGTATTTTTAATATATAACTATAATTTTTTAATATCGGCGTTGGAGTGTCGCTGAAAATGTTTCAACATTATCTTGACTGAACTCATTGACACAGAATATTATTTCATGCACTGCTGAAGATAGGAAAAACGTAAGATTAGATTGAGCCTGAATTTACTACTTCAGATTACTTTACAGAGCCAAGTCATAAATCACGCGTTTAATGAACAAAGATACGGGACCTTCGAAGCGCATAAACTTCTGTTTAGTCTACAATTCTGATTCCTCGCTTAACATCCTTGGGTTTATCATGTTCATTAATAAAACGGAAGGAGTCCCATTCTACACTTCGATGTCAATGGGTGAAGAATGAAGTGTAACGAAACGCCAAGCCAAGGTGAAAACGCTACAGACACAATTATTGTACCATTAATTTAAAAAATTGGATTTTCCGCAAAAAGTTTTAACTATCTCTATTATAATGAAACTCCAGTGTCAATTCACCAACGTTTCAGCCGTTTTTACTTTGTCTTTATATTTAGTGTAAAAGAAGTACAGCTCAGAGGCGGGTACAGACTAATATTTTAGGGCGAGTCATAACAAAAGACTATAGTCTCGGGCATAGTACGTCCAAAAAACATCCCAACCTCAGAAAAAAATTAAAATTCTAAAGCAAATTGTAAGTTTAGGTCATCTAAATGTTAATTAATATGTGGTTCGGTACAGTAACACCCTACTTTCGAGATTATTTTTAAAAAATTGTCCGACAGGGGAAAGAGATAGATACAAAACATTTATTATGGTTCATGATGCAAAAACTTCATTCACATTTTTAAGGTACATAAACATTTAATATTTCAAGGACAAGATCAAAATTACTGGTGAAAGATTGTGCTGAAGCTACGGTTTTTGAAAAATTAAGTACAAGTGCTGTACGACTGGGACTGTTCCTCTCTTTTGAACCCAAAATTTGAATGCATCGTTAATTCTTGAGACGTTGGCTTTGGTCGAGTGGGCAAAAATAGATTTAAACAAAAAATGTTCAAAATTACCCTATCATGAAAATAAAATTAAAATATTTCTTATTTTGCAATTTTAATCGAAGCGTGCTACTTTAATTTCCTAGAAAAGATTATATGACTAAACAATCCAATTTCTTGATAACATTATTTTAAAGCACTAACTCTAAGTGCCTGAAAAATGATCTATTAAGATTGAAGTATGGGCTTTAAATTAAAACATCGGGTTAATAAGTCAAGCTTCAATTTATTTTTGATTTGATTTGAAGACATATCGATCTCTGGACGAAACTTGAAATTTGGAATGGCCCACAGATTGCATCTAATGTTGCAGTTGAAACATCAGTTAAGTCGTGTTATTTGTAAATAGTAATATATAAGCTTAGAGACATTATTCAGGAAGAGAGCAGATTACGTACTCTTTAATTACGTATCTTTATATATTTTTTTCACGAATTTTGATCGTATTTTTCGTGCGAGTTCATATTTACGCGACAAGAACAATTAACAACTGAATTAAGTACATATATTTAACTTATATGATAAACCGTCTAGCAATAGAGCAGCATATAAACATATTATCGAAAACCTCTTCTAATAGAAAAACGACCCTATGAATTATATATGAGAGTCCTACCCGAGAGAAACCCCACACGAAGGTACTAAAATTGTTTTAATGTATTTGGATGAATGAGAAATGATTGCATAACTCTTACGCATTGAGGTGATATCAAGAACATGTCCGCATGATGGAAATGTTCACCTCTGAGAGGAAGGTTGAGATGGCTGGATGATTGAAAACTGATATTTCTGTTTACGTTGTGAGATTTACAGAGACCCTGGTAGAGCGGAGAATTCGTGGATGGAACCTGGTTTCGTCAAAAATTTCAGGATAATTGTTTACTCGAAGTCGGAGAATTTGCATAATCTTTATATATGTCTATAAATCAATTTTGATTATAAAATTATGCTCTATATCGTTTATATTTGGTACAGTTAATAATTTTTGTTTATCAAAGTAGTTCTTAAATTGATACTTGATGGGGGGGGGGCTCCATTCTCCTAAGCTCCCCTCTCCACGTGGGTCCCCCTCTGAGCTAAAGCACAACCGCCGCCGTAGGGCTCTAATGACCTCGATGTCGGCGAGTCGTAAAGCCAAATAAGAAATCGCCGTTCATTACTTGTGGACCTCCGAAGATGACTCTCTTCCCATGAGAGTATCATGTCATTCACATCAACCATAATGGCTCAACCATCACCACTAGAACTACTTTGTCGAACAGGGTATGGCACGTTGTGCGTTGCTAAATCGTTTCTACAAATATACTGCAGTACTAATTACTGATTAAATATCGTTAAAATTCGTCAACTTTCTTGAAAATCATAAACGCTTCTACGCGACTAAAATCTCATTCTCTGTGGGCTTTTAGGGGAGGGGGTCATGACCCCCTTGACCCTCCCCTCGTATCCGCTCCTACTGCTATCGCGGAAGCATTGGATCACGTGATTTTACGAACATATTCGTTTTGGGTGTTCCTGTTGCCAAAATAATGGTTGTTAGCATATGCCTTCGGTCCGTCTGTTTGTGCGTAGCGATTCTGCTCAAAGACGATTCAATTTCATTAAGTTCGTATTGAGTGTAGTATCTGCTTGTCGTTGATGCATGTACTCTGGATTTTTAAAGTTAATTTAAAGAGGTCTTCTTACGAAAATCAAAGTACATTTTGGGAATTTTTTTCTGTCCATGCGTAGTGATGATGATACAATGTTAAGTTAAGAATTTATTAATAACGAATGCAGAGGTTTATTAAATTAACCAGGTATATGCATTTTCAACAAAAAGTATGATTTTGCGGTATAGTTTTAGGGACATTTGAAATTTTATGACTTTTGATTTCATCAATAATATATGAATTACGTTTCTTTTGATAATGATTATAGTATTTAACACTTCAGCGAATGTATTATTTAACTTTCATGCACTAACATAAGTTATTTAATAAATTTTGTGAAAACTTTCACTAAACAGATATGATTGAATGTTTATGTAATCGAACAAATATTATTGTTCTTCATAAATGTAGTTGTAGGTGCTACAAGCAAGATATTTTATCATACTTGTGTGATAAAGTATAGGTATGGTTTTGCATCACTGGTTAGTTTTGGCCTTCTTCATGACTGATAAAGTTTTCCTATCAGATAAAAATGTTTTTGTCTTCGCGTAAACGTAAACTGTTTTCGCGGCGATCATGAGAAATATTATCAACACACAGAACCAACAAAAATACTACTTATGTTTCAAATTATACCTGAAAATTCTTAGGAAGAAGTAAAATTAAGTACAGATAACGGTCTTTTTGGAAATACATATAGACGTATTATTATAAAAAAATATTAAAAGTAAATTTTTTTATATCCTAAATAATTATTATTGTAATATTTTTAATTTTTGTACGTTCAACACATAAAACCTATAACGTTCACACACAAACTTCATAATCTAAACAACACCTTTATTTCGTACATCAATTACTAATAGGAGAGAACCTCAAATAAACATGAAAAATTTCCCCATCAATTATACTCATACAATGCTACTTGTTTACAAAGAAAAACATTGATATTGACTTGGTAAAGTAACAAATAGTCGTTCAGAATAAGAAAGTAATTATCATTGGGAATAGGGAAGAACGAATTGATCAAGTGAATTTTATTTTCTCTTAATTTGAATACATAGAGAAATGCATAACTACAGACATGAAAAATCCATTGATTGTTCCACTCGACTCCAAGTTGTAATTACAAAACCACTACAATGCATGTTATATCAAGTTCTCTCAATTTACAGATTCAATTCTATTAAACTCAGGGATCTCAAGGTTATTACATTCAGATGATTAAAATTACAATCTTATAGTACATTTTTAAAGACTATTGTCCTCCACGTGGTTATACACAGTTTGTAACCGCTTTTTTGAGAGTAAATTTATTTTATATATTTAATGTTTCTTAAAAATTAACGGACTGCAATTAGCCCACTGCCCGTTATTAGGACTGCAATTAGCACTCGACTACTATGGTCGATAAAATCGATGGAATTCTTATTTTATTTTTCGTGCAGTTTTTACTTGGTCGAATTTTTATTCAATTTCAATACTCATTCCCTTTATCCGCAAGTTTTAAGTTAATACGTTCGATACACGATAATTTTTAAAATATTTATCAACAGTGATTTAAGACAATTCCACAATGTTCATTTGTTTTTCTGGAGTTTTTTGATAACATGACAAGCCTCAATTCCGTAGTAATGTAAAGTTCAGTGAATAAGTGAACCAAGCCCATTTTTTCTCATTCTTACATATTTTATGTCAAGAGGTGTAAAACTAATAGTTTTTAGGGTCAGAGTCAACCAAGTTTTTAGTTCATTTGATTGATAAAAAATAGATCCAAATTTCTTGGGTTGTCACAGAACGAAAAGAACTAATTGAACTTACTACAACACAAGTAATTGAATCAAAAGAATTGTGGTGGCCTTGGCTCACTTCTACTCAGAATCTTTCAAATATGCCTTCCTCACTTCTGGAAAGTTCTCTTCAAAATTCATATAAGTTTTTCCTTCCTTTCTTAAAAGAAAAGTGCATTCTCTGAATTCTTTGAGTTCAATTGAGGTGTAGTAAAGCATATTGTTAATATCATTACATAAAAATCAATTTTATACGCACAGTACAAGAAAAAAAACACAAATTTTAATGTACATTCTTAGTAATAGCAATATGCCTACATTCGTCGAAACAAATATACAATTTATTTGTATAAAAAACGGATACATATATGTGTATAATAAAGTTGTATAAATATTTACCGTCGATGTTTACATTCACGAGCTAACCGGTAGACAATTTATATCTTCAAGAAGTTTAGTGAGATTCACGAAACCTACGAATGGAGTCGGACAATCATCGATAACTCCAAAGGTAACTTTCTGGTTGACAGGAGCAGTGTGGAAACATGGGTATTTCTTATAGTCAAAGAATTGAATCAAATCGGGATAACTGACTTCTTTTTGTCCATCGTGTGGCATTGCCTTCAAGACGGCTCNAAGAGACAGGCTTTATCCATCGGAATACGCGCTCCTCGACATAGTGCATATGCTCTGTCTTCGCAAACGAAACCTGTCCTCTCGCGATCGAGTTGATAGAAGCCTTCTGTCAGACGTTCTAGATCATAGTAGAGGAACCGCTTGAGTTCCGTGTGAGCGATGGCTCTCAAAGTTTCTTTATCTAAAGCTTCTTTCTGATAAACCACGCTGTACCTTCGTGCAAGATTCACAACTTCGTGGTCCGTGATGGTGCCTCCCGTGATTTCGCATAGAGCTTTCTTGAGATCGCAGTACTTAATGACACCTTCTGGAACACTATCTCCTTGTCCTTTCACAATGTACTTACTGAATACTTCTTCACTAACTCCATAACTTCGTATTTTCTGCAAAGTCTGACTTACATTGCCCAGAGGGAATTCATTGTTGTTCAATTCCATAAAACGTAAAGCATACTCATCCGCGTCCTCCAGGCGGAACATAAAGTCATTCAGACAAAGTACGTTGCCCAAGTACATGTCTTCTGCTTTATACCATTCAGGTTCCTTTGTGGTAAATATTTCTTGACCTGGTTTGTACATTTTAGATCTTGAGAAAAATGAACCACCTTTAAAACCCGCATTATGGCATGCTCTCTCAAATACGGATATGGTATCATCGCTCAAGTAAAAAGATATGATGAAAATCCTATCGTTGTTTTCGGGAATGTTGGAAATTACCGAGGCCTGGAAGCGTAGTATGTGACTATCTAAGCCATTCCTATCTTTTTCAAAAAACTTGACGAAATCTATTTTTGGTGTTTCTGGAATCATTTTCTTGCAATTTCCAGCAGAATCGTCGTATGTGCCCCAACCATTGTATGGAGGCAACGGTGGAGGCTCGTATGGAACGCACACCGGAGGTTCATTGGGCGTCGGATACGGTGTGAAGTCTTCTATTCCATATTTCTGGCGATAGTATTCCTGAGTGTAATCATCACAATGAGTCAAAATCACTTTGCGGCCGTAAAAATTAATGCAAGCTCCAATGAAGAGATCTCGATCCGTATAACATGGTTTCGGTTTAAAACCGCTGTTCAAAGGATCGACTATATACCTCCCACCGAGAAAACCTGTGCTCATCACATTGAGAACTGAGAAGGGATTGTTGTCACCGGGTTCCCAAGGTGCCGTCGAGAGTTTCGGTAATCTGCATCTATTAAGAAACATTGTTTTCATGTCTCGTCCTGAATTTGGTGGAATATATTCTGTTATTTCGATGGTGCTGTCGGAAAGAAAGTAGTGCACTGAGAGATGGTGCACTATGCCGTAAGGTTGGCATCGATTGTCCCAGAAGCCACAGAAGCGCAATACGTGTCTATCGTGGGCCAAAAACTGACCACGAGTATCCACAAATCGATTTGGTCGCCTGGCGTGCATGGCTCTACTTTCACAAGCTCGGATCTTCATGTACGGATCACATGGTACAGGAATTGGATCAGGTACTGATATTCCAACGCGATTTAGAAACGTTCTAGTGAAGTCATCACAATTCGTTATTTTGAATATTCGACCAAACAGTTCAACGGTATTCCCCACGTTAAAGTCCAGAATGTCATAAAATTCATAATGGCGAGGGGCTGGGAAAGGAATCCTTTGTCTGGTAATTAGAGTTCCTTGTGGAATTCCACTGTTCTCTACACGTGGCTCTATGACTTGAATAGTTGCATCTTCGAGGAAAAAATAAATTTTGCACCTTCGAATCTGAAGAGCATATCCATTCCTTTCTTGGGCAGTCTCTTGAAAATATGCTTCAAAGCAAAGATTCTGCTTATTAAATGCCAGCCATGCAGGTATTTTTACTACTTCATCTTTTGGATACACAGAGGGATATTTTTGAGACTGCCTGGTTCCTTCCAAAGGATATTTCCCAATTGCAGCTTTTTGCTTATCTGTAGGCATTGGGCAGCCATGAATGTACTCAAATATTTGTGATCTGTGAAACTTGGTCCTTCCAAGACAGTGGTTAGCGTTGTTCCCAGGTATAAAAGGTAGTATTTCTTTCAATGCCATTATTATTTATTGAATGATACTCACAACATGAACTGATTTTTAAACTGCAAGTTAAAAACGAACGACCACCGATAAAAAGCACAATTAAATGACCACGATGGCTCTCGAAAATCAACGATGAAATGTCAACATTACATTTATTTTGTTGTTACATTTGTTTCTGGTATCTATGTAAAATGTTTATTTTTCGTAAACTATGCCTGTAATCTGAAGCAGGACGACTCCAATATCCTATTCTATATTCGTATTCATTCTGATAAAAAAATTGATTAAAACTTTACTAATTGTAAAATAAATTCATATTTCAATGGTTAATTTAAATGGTTTGTGACGAATCTAACCGTTCTTTTATATAATATTCTTATCATACGTGTAAAGATCAATATAATACTGAGATGCAGAATCTGAAACATTCTTATAGAATAGTATCCGTGTTAGTCAATTATTCTCAGCGAGAAATGATGTAAACAGACAATTTATAAATTCAAACATTCAATGCATTGAAATTAGGAAAATATGAGGATATTTCAAAGACAATTTTATGAATCATTCGGAAACATGACCAACCCAGAAATATTGCGGAATTAAATCGAAACAAATTTAAGATTAAAATATTTAACAACAGTTATTTTAAAATATTGTAGTACGGTAAAATCTCGGTTATACCTCACTTTTTTCCATTATTTTTTGTTTAGTTACACTCAATAAAACTGAAATCAAAATTCAATAGTCATAATTTGCAAATTAAATCTTATTTGAAGTAAAAGGAAGTATTATCTCATCATACTGTTTGATATCACTTTTCCCGCAGTTCAGTCCACTTCTCATTGAATGCAAGAAAACAATCCAATAGACACAGCAGAAATCGAATCTTCGAATTTTAAAATGCATATTCGCTGCTCGTCGTCAGCATTTTAGAACGCACTCATTTCTTTTGTCTTCAATTACGGTGATAATTCTTTTAACTTAAATATTCGAAGCCACAGATCACTTCACTGGCAAATAACTTTTAAATATTTTGGGACATATAACGTCTTTAAAATGAAAAATATCCAAAACTTTTGAAATATCTTGATTAAAACTATTTTGAGGTCTTAATATTCCTTGGCAATGAATATATATTTTCAAGAGAATTCACCTGAAACATAATAGTTATGAGTCAGATATTCACATGAATTATACAGAAGAGTAGGGAAGCAAATATGAAAAGTACTACGCTAAAAAGTCTCGAAATAAATAATTTAAAAAATAAAGAAACTTACCGGTAACACAAGATGTACTTGTACTCTTGGTATTACTTTCATAATTGTGTTAAATAAAGCAGTGCCGAAGAGCAGATCATGGACGCGTACACACTTTAATGCACATTGATCTAACAAAACGACACGGGAACCAGACATCCATGCACGTGGAGATAATATTGATTCAAACAACGAAGTCTCCATGGAATTCTTTCTGTTTGTCTTCAGTATGGCTCGTCTCAAGTTTGATCGATATATATGATATACTTCTCTCCTGCATGTTCGGCTCTCGAGGCGTGTCAAAAAATACTCATTGGCAGTTGCAGTTGGCATTGGCAGATCAACAGGTGAAATACAATGTTCCTTCGGAGAATGGAAACGGAATGTTCGTTTATCCATACTAAATATAATGCGTAACGGAAAAATGTCTATGTATGTTTGCTTCTTGATCACGACTAAACCACTAGACCAATCGTGATGAAATCTGGCAAGTTTAGATGTCCAGGATGAACATAGGCTAACTTTTACTTTCAAAATAAATGGTAAGAAAGTCAGAAATGATTTTTTCTTACAATAAATGTCAATAAAATCGGGAAAAGAGAGATATATTCTCTTAAAAACGGCTGCATAAACGGTTAGTGATAGGTGACAACTATTAATGGTGATATTGTTTACCACAAAGAGTTCTTCAAAAACGTTCGCGACAGCTTATACAAAAATTGACCTAAATTGTCGATGTTAAAAATTGTCGATATTAAAAATTGAAATGTTAAAATACTTCGATTCATGACAGTAATTTAAGAAGGAAAAAACAAATCATCATGAACTTTAATCGGTTATTTGTTTTGTAGACTTATCAATAGAAAACGCCTTTAACTCGTAAAATTTTGACCAATAATTTAAATTTTACAAAAATTGGAAGGAAATGGTGCAACCACGTCATGCCTCGGAAACGACAAATTCGACCGACGCGGCTTCCGCCAGATGAGGTATACAGTCAAGTTTTGTATCAAATTTGTATTATTGCGAATTAGTAAAATTAGGATGTTGGACATATGTTTTAAAAAACCAGAGAGTAAAAGTATTTTGATCTCACTTTATAGAATGATTTTATTTTTTCCTGAGTGAATTAGTCAAAGAAAAATCCCGGGAGACACCGAGTAAACAGCTATTTTTCAGTTCGCATAAAAGCATTTTAAACTACAAATAAGAAATTGCAAAACGGGCTCACAATAAAATTAACACTTGAATGAAACAAAAACAATATTGAGCGCAAATGGTGTATTTTTCTCACACCATGATGAATCATAAACAATGAAATAATGAACACATTCATGATCATTTAAATGAAATAAATTTCACTGGTTGATATTTCCACTTTCGTTGAATGTCTCGGGACGAATCTTCCACAATTTTCTATTCATTTAAATTGAATCCCATCACGACATCCCATGAGTTGATGATAAACTTTGAAAGCAAAACTTGTTGCAAAGATATACAAATAATTCTACTACTATTAACGTCCATCAGTGGCGAATCTATGAGGAGTATTGTTATTAGTAATACAAGATTGTTAATTGTTAATCATTTGTTTGATGCATTTCATTTAAGGTAATATTTATAAAATTTGTGTTGTAAAACCATAATTTTTCAACGAAAATGGTCCCCGTTTAGCCCCCACCCCTTTGATTACGGTCTAGATCCGCCACTGACGTCCATTATATAATCTAATTAAATAAACAATACAATCATATTAAACGCATTAAAAACCGCACAGAATAAAATATACATCAAAAGAAATGATGTAGTCCCATTCAACCTCATTTCTTTAATTCCACGGAGGAATAAAGATTGAGAATGATGTCACAGGTAACGAGTGTTGATCCGTAGTCTTGTTTGTAAACACCTGTTCTCTCTCTCACTCTCCGGGCTCCGCGCTGCGTGGCGTCTGCAGGTGAGAGTGGGCAGGAGAAGGCGTCGTGGGCTCCTGGTGGCTTGTCTGCAGGCGCCGCGCTGGCGGGCAGCGGTGGAAGCGAGTAAGTTCCACAGGAGAATACTTCGCAGTGAAAGTGCAGACGCGGCACCACCGCAAGTTGTTTCACAAGTTAAAATACGCTGAACANTCGCAGTGAAAGTGCAGACGCGGCACCACCGCAAGTTGTTTCACAAGTTAAAATACGCTGAACATTACATTACTCATTCAAATAGGATAATGCGTGGCTAGAAATATCAAGAATTCCTTCCTTCAGATAAGTAACAGACGTGGGAGCACACGTAAATGAAAATGACAATGTCAAAAACGGCAAACTCTTTAAAGAACTAAGGAACCTGATAGATAACCTTGTGGGTCATTGCGATACTACACCTTTCTCAGCAAATGTTCTTTGATACCATTTGCAATTTTCCATCATTGTACGTCAAAACATGATGGTAACAAATTATTTTTTTGTAAAACTGCATTACATATATAACGATTAAACAATGCCATTTCTGAATAATTTGTCATCCCTGAATAACACAACCATGTAACACGAATCTTTTGTATTTTCCTCTCATACAAAGAGAAACATTTCTATTTTCTAAGTTACATTAAAGTGAAGATGTTCAATATCAATATAAGAAAGAAATGCAGTAAAAATAAAGTTCCTAAAATTAAATACATCCTAGTTAAAATGCATCATTACTCAGTAAGTTAAAATAGTTCATTTTTACAACAATTATGACAATTTTTTCGATTTATTTTCCGATAATTTTCTTCACCAGAGACCGTAAACGGACGAAAAAGATAAGTAGGTCGAGTAGGTCTCGCTTCAGCACCTACAAAGTGGATACATTTTTCCCGATATAATAATTAACGGAATATGTATTGTACAAAACTATTGCGCCTCCTTCAACTGGCATTAATATGTGTCACACAAAAGTTTGTCTAGAATTTTTTTCCACTTACCTAGAATCTAGTTTTTCTTACATAGTGCGGCGTAATTACTTCCTGTTCCCATACGTTCCCGTTCAACATTTCTGTTACTGAGAGAAACATTTCTGGATCTTTTGGAATTGCTTAAACTCACTCTCAGCTACTTATCTTCCTGGAGTTGTTAGTTTCAAAGCGATGTGGTCTGACTAATTTCCTAGTTATGCACACGTTCCATCACTTGTTCTTTTGGATTTTCAAAATCATTTCTTCAACTGCAACAATATGCCTTCATGAAACAAATAAAGTCCACAACTCTTTGTCCATTCACCCAATTTAAACTGGAAGAAAATATTCCAAAATAAAACATTTTTATAGTGTGATGTACAAAATACAAACATTTAAAAACCATCAATGTAATCTGAATAATTCCTCTCTAGTATCTCATATACTATCATTAATGCATTGAGCTTATTAGAGGTGTTGAGACATCCAAAATGCAAAGATTTTATTAAACCAAATATGAAGAAAATAATACAGTAAAATAAATTGTATTTGCGTAATTCCCCATGGTTTATTTAATTACATTAAAAAGAATATATATTAAACAATGACAATTATCAGACAAATTAAACACATTATTATTTTACAGAATTTAATTATATTTAAAATGTCCAAAGCATACACAAATGTTGAAACATTTTCCGAAGAACTGAATCATTTCTCCGAGGGGAGATATTTTCTCCCAGGGGAGAACATTACCAAATTTCAGGGTAAGGAGGCATCACCCTAAATTTAGTAGATGGAGGACAGTGAAGAAAATAGAGTTTAGCGAATGATTATTATAACTTAAAAAATAACATTATTGTTGAAAATACAAAAGAGAAGAACATTTTGTTTAAGCGATACAATCAAAAATATCAACCTTCTGATGGAAACAATTTATTACGGCGAACAGTTTTATCCAAGAAGTTAACAGAGTAAATAACTCTTCCTTTAATTCATAGCAGCACCCATGCATGCAGAAAATATCCTCTTTTTCATCTGATTGAGAATGCTGCTCATGGATCCTCTCAATGGGGAGATTTACTTTGCAAAAGGTATAGAAAGTTTGTCTTTACAATTATCTTCAGTAAGGTGTACTAATTAATACCTTGAGTTTGGGACATTGAGCTATTTACTCTCTCGCTGTCATATTGGAAACTACCGGTACGAAACCATCGAACA
The DNA here is from genome assembly GCA_002313205.1 of Laupala kohalensis. Lineage (NCBI taxonomy): Eukaryota > Metazoa > Arthropoda > Insecta > Orthoptera > Trigonidiidae > Laupala > Laupala kohalensis. The sequence goes on along the minus strand of NNCF01127569.1, from coordinate 10,330 downwards.
TACATTCTCATGGATGTTTCTAATTCAAGGTTTTCACAATAAAATATGAAATAGTCAAACCTCTCTTAATGAGCTCCTACCATAACGAGCAAATCACATGACCAGCAAAATTAAATGTGAAAACAGATACTCATTTATCGAGTATTATGACTGAATGAGTAACGAGAAATGAAGCCAGTGAAGTTGAATTTTCTGTCAGTATAAGACGTGTGTCGAGATATTTCTGGGTTGACTTACATGCCCGTTTTCCCTTTCCTTCCCTCTCTCTTCCAGTTCATTGTCATATCTCTCGTAGACATCAGGTAATTTGCAATTATAAATAAGCGTTATGCTGAAGCTCTCTTCGAGCGTCGTTTGAGGTCACCAATCTCACTCTCAAAGCGTTTTGGGATGACCACTACCACGTCGTTTCTTGCTTCAAGTTTGTGGTCAAGCCGTGGGAAGTAGTCGTCCAGATAACCCTTACTTTTGCCGGGAAAAAACTTGGACCGCCGCGGCGTTGTCGAATGTGACCCCCAAGTGTTTGAGCAAATGCCTGTAGCTAGTTGTAATAAATGAGACCGTTTCTACGACTACGATGTGGATAATCGTGACATCGATAAGGCAGGGAAAATGTATATCTGGAAGATGACCACCTAAGAGTTTCTGGAGCAGCATTCTGTATGACAAAAAAATGTTTTCGTTCAGAAGTGCCATCTTAAAAAGGCAGTAACGAACCGTGCTGCACATTTATAGAACGGTAAAGCTCTCTCATTTTCACCCAATTTTAAGGCGCAAACAAAAACAAATGTCTCTCGACATCTTTTTCGAAAGAGGAATGTATTATAAATAAAACAATTGTATTTCTATGAATTTGACTTCTTTTTTTACAACGCACCATACCAATTTTATTACTATGAATTTGAGTTATTTTTTATACAACTCACCATCCCATTTTCTATTGATCCCTTTGAAAAATTATGTATTCGATAGACCAACTGAAAAAATGGTAAGAAACGATTTTCCTTCAAGCAAATTTAAATACGAAAAAAGTTATCCGTATTTTAAAAAATTACCTGTATTTTTTACCAACGTTTGAATAAACGTTAAACCATGCATAAAAATACAAAAACAGAGGAGAGTCAATTGAGAAAATCCGAAGTCAAAACGCGAAGATTGAAAAAAATTGAGAACAAATGAAACTTCAATTAAGAAATAAATAAGTAATTAACTGAAATGTATATGGTAATATTCGCAAACTCTAATAACTAAAAGTAAACATAAATAATTTCAGGTTTATACTTAGTCATAATAATATGCTTAGTCATAGAACAGGATGAAAGCTCTCGGAATAATGGATGTGTTTTTAGAATATTAGTTGTCAGTGTTGACGTCATCAGGGCAATAAAATTGTTGTATATTTTTAATTGGAAAATAAATAANGTCAGTGTTGACGTCATCAGGGCAATAAAATTGTTGTATATTTTTAATTGGAAAATAAATAACTTGGGTAAATTGAAACTCATGTTTTGTAAATAGCCACAATGTTTATGAATTATAATTCTTCGTATAATGTAGACGTTTTGTAATTTGATCATCAATTTCACAATTCAACACAATAAACAACAGTAATATTTTTTAAATAATTTGTGCTATTTTAAACGGATTTGACATGCATTGTCACCTCCCCAGCTCCTCAATTTATATTACTACTTGCGTCTTGGTACAATTTAGCTCTCTTTTCCCAAACACCATGTACAAGCGACTGGTAGAAAACGATGCCATTGGGAGCTGCCCTACGTAGTCCATTTAACATCAAAACAATTAACATTTTGAAGTTTAGAATATATTTTCAGACGATGAAGCAGAACCTACGCGTGACACTTCGCAAACTTCTATGTAAATGGATAGTTTAAATTTTGTAAATTTGTGATGGAGAAAACTTTCTTTGGGCCCTTACAATATTTCAATTATCTATGTTATAAAACAGGAAATACATGTGTCTATACGTCACAAAAACTTCACTCAAACGGTTCACAGAAGTGACACGATGTGATATTTGTGCACTCAACTCTTTCATTTCTAGATACAGTGTGAAAGTCAATTTTCAATATTTGACATTCTTACTCATACATGGACATTACTTCGTATGTATGTGTTTATTCCGTGTACTCTACACGTGGAAAAGATATGTGATAACTTTCAGTCAGGTGAAAATGGTGACGAGTCGGGAAACGAACCCGAGACTCTTGCTTTGATCGCAGGGGTGTTAACCACAACACCACCCGTTCGTCTTCAACGACTGTACACCATTTCCACCTGGCCCCGAAACTCTGGAAGACCTGAGACACATCCCCAACAGGAGAAGTGAAACGGGCGACACACTATTCTGTAACCGCTTATGTACTGGTTTAACACGTACCTACACCATTTTCACCCGACTGAAAGTGATCACTAGTCCGTATGATGGCGACAATCTTAGGCGCATGGTAGGCAACCAGATAAACATTGAGAAACACGGATGCAACCCGTTTTACTTTTTGCCTCCTACTCTCGACTGTCCATTGTCGAGGAGACAGAGCACCACTTTCCAGTACCAACATCCGATTGACTCCATGAATTTAGCTCCGTGGCAAGGAAATGATCGACATTAACGAGGTGAAAAAACTATTAAATCAAACCAACACGACTACACCTTTCGCTAAACTCCAACGTGTAGTAGTGGATCGTATTTGGACGAGTAAGATCTCTTCGTCGGGAACAGAAAGATTACTGAACTGTGGTATGGACTGTACTCACCAAATTGCTGCCCGTATGTATGCCCGTGGCTCACAGAAATGGGAAAATTTGTCGTGTGTGAGGGAGAGTACATTCAGCTAATTCCACGCAATCGACTAGTGATGCGCGTTGAAGGCGGTAGCTAGGAGAGCGTAGGTGTTTGTTGTTGTCGCTGGAGAGAGAGAGTGGAGGTAGTGAGGGTGGTGAGCTTAGGAGAAGGAGGAAGCGAGAGTCCGGGGCGACGGTGGCGGCGGCGGCGAGGCCGTTCGCTCGGTCAGCCAGCAGGCGGGCGAGTGAGCGGGCTCCACAACGAGCAGCGACGTAGCAGTTCCGCGTTGACGCTCGCGCGCGGCAGCCAGTGAGAGAGACCGTGTGTTGTTCGTCGGAAGACACCGCGGCCGCGACGGCGAGTGTGGACGGCACCTTCGAGGCTCACGGGCAGCGGTTCGCTCTCGGGGAATCACAAGGTGAGAGTGTCGCAAGAGATGATGACGCAACGAGTGTATAAGAATGCATCACAACTATTCGAATTCTTAGCTTTATTCACCTGTCAGTGGCTTACAACATCAGACACTTATCGCAGTGACCGTAAGTTCAAAAACCGCAACCCCTAACCCCAGTGATCAGGGACGTAACCAAGATTTTGCTAAAGAGGGGACTTATGAGTAAATGAAGTAATCTCTTACGAAGGCTCGTATTTTATTTTTATTCAAAATGTGATATAAACTCATTGCCAACTCAATCATTGATATAAGTACTATTCACGGTAATCTTTAATTTTTCAATATAAGGTTTTAAGGGATAGGGGGCGTGTCCGGTCCTCTATGGCTACATTCTTGCTGTGTCACGAATTAGACACATAGGGAAGCAGGGTTTTGCACGATCCGGACGATTTGACCCGGTCTTCAACCTAACCTTGACTTAGGTGAGGATTTTGGGAAGGAGAGATATTGTGTTGCCAGGGAATTTATGGTACCGAATCGAAATTTTTTCTGGAGTTGGTGAGGGAAACCCCAGCTGATTCGGCAGCAGCATGTGAGTTCTATCGCTCAGAAATATCGTGACAGCGAAGACATTACCACTAGACCATCGCTGTCGGAGGTATGATGACTCGATAGTACCGAGATCAAGAATTGAATTAGTATCTTGTTTCTTATATCTTCAAAAAGACCAGTATTCACGACTAAATTACTCTGAAATGAATTCCTTTTCGCGAGAAAAAAAAATTCAGTAACATGGTATTTCAGTTACGAATACATGTCTGATCTTTCGCGGTTAAATGTCTCAAAAGAATTGATGTTATTTAGAGCAACAGCACTCTACTCGCGAAAGAAAATCTAAATAAGTGATACATGAGTATGAAATATTTACGTTTATAATAGTCCGCACAACTTATTTCGGTATAGACAATTCAGAGGTGAACATCGGGTAAACTGACTCCTGTCTTATCAAATGTGATAAGTCATCATAATTCTGTACTAATGATTGTCTTATGAAGCATATCTATGTACTCACATGGGACACTCATCGATCGAACTTTGATCCGACGCAACGTGTTTCTCTTTTGTTCTGCTCAGTCAAAGCTTTCACTCAGACTCATTTGTCTTTCGCAAATCCTGATTAGCGAAATGAAATATTAGATGGTGTTTAGAGTCTGCTAGTTTGATTACTATAGGAAGTCCAATAGGTAGTGTGACAGAGCACATTCGAATCGAACGAAAACCATCTGACTCGACTCATCAAAATCTTCAAAGGTGTTCAAGCCCTGGATGTAAAAAACTGGGTTCTTAGCGATACATTACATCGTTCCTGGCGTGAAATGATCACAATACTTCTTTCGTGTTGAAATGCATAATGGCAGAGATAAGTCAGGTTAAGTCTTATGGTTAACTTGCTGAAATTGGAATTTATAAATTTAGAGTTCTCGGTTTCCTTGGCGTTCGACACGTAATGTGGAAACATAAAAGGTGTTTCTGCATCAAAAATAAAAACGTTCGATTGGACATATCCAATATTGAAATAAAAACGACTGATGGCTGTCTGTTGGTTAAGAAAATGAAAAACACGTCAGAGATGTAAAATAAAGATATCAACAACAAAGGAACCACAGCGAAAGCGTGTTCGATTTCATTGCCGTTCACATTATGTCACGGAGCTAAGTTGATTCACAAGGCAGATAGGTCCAAGATAACCTTTAACCTTCCGGAATGAAAGACATTCGATTAGCAAATTTCATTATACGAATTGTTTCATATGTTCGCTGCACAGCTCTTAGAGAGAAGAAAAGACAATTTGAGAATTGGACTCTTCACGCTTCAATCAAGAGACTGGTTCATGGTCCAATTTTGAAAAGTGCTTTCCTCACAGACATACCTTTCCTCTTACACTCGATAATTCATTTTTGGAATTTGCCATGGTGTTTTGGTTCACTAATCGACCAACACTACGACCGGTTTCTTTCACCAGTTCCTCCAAGTTTTGATTCTTCAATGAGATTCAGATATTCTCCTCCCTGGTATTATCCTTTCGTCTTTCATTGTTTTTTCAAAAAGATGACGTTGGTTCAAACATTGTCATACAAACATCTCAAGTTCCCCGTGAACTTGTGAAATAAAAACATTTTCAGTTTATTTGCCCGGAATAAGCCTCGCCCAAATGAATGAAGTGATTATAGCCGTCGCCACGGATTACGACATATGGCTGCGGGAGCCGTTAGACAAACAAGTAGACGTGTTCATCAAATAGCGTCATTCCTACCACAATGAGTAGAGTATTGAGAAATTTCTTAGATACTTTTCTGTCTAGGCTACAGAGATTAAGAGTTCTGTAACACGTTCCAAACAGGAGAAATGGCTGGTCTTGTACAAGAAAGCAAGGGACTTGGTTTTCCGAATAAACTATTATTTCAAGTACGAATAGGAAGTAGGCTAGTCGTTTTCAAACATTGTAGAACCGACAGCCGATGCTCTCGAGATAACTTTTGCTACATATAAGAAATTTGTGAAGTGTGCAAAATTATATGTCTTCCTCTGAGTGACCAGATGCCATTAATGTGGCGACGAAATAGTTAGTAGGAAAAGTTAAAGAGAACTTCTCCCAAGATCCACTTTATTCACAAGACATGTAAAACTACGATTCGTACTCCATAAAAAATGTATGTTTGTCATTGTAATACATATGATTTAATAAAAATCCATTAATATTCTAATTATTTAATAATGGCGATGCTCTAGCGCTTCTTTTTTACATGGCTTTTAATCGATGAAATAATTCTATGATATTTTAGGGTGTGCCTAATCCTTTTTCACCTTAAATACTTGAAATATAATAAGTAACATAACTGATACTTATTAGCGTGAAGAATATATTGTTTTGCAAATTCCATAAGATGTGTAAAAACCCCACTCCCTCTTGTTTTAGGTCTGATTTCATAACTTAAACTCAGAGACAATGTCACAAACGTTATATGACTCTCTTCTAGATTGTTTCTTATAACCGTCTGACGAAGCACCGTGCAACTATAAGAAGAAAGAATCATTTTCTGATGAATTGGTAATTTTACACGTTGAAATTAAACAAGGACTACACTCTGAGAAATATCTTTTCCGTATTAAGATTTTTTTAAGAATTGCTAAATAATAAAATTCAAAAAATAGTTTTTACTACTTCGTATCTTGATTTCTAATTACTATAATAAAAAGTTTTGCTTTTAACATTCCGCTGATATCGAGTGTTTACTACGAAAGATATACGATAGGATCCATTTGCTTTATACCTCCCTCTTCACAATGCATTCCGTATATATGCTGTGTAATATATAGAAATGAAAATATGATTCATATAAAAAGCAAAAGACGCAATTCAGACTTTCTCTGTTAGACTAAATGTCATTTCAATAAATATAACCCTAGATTTTCAACTAATGGATTTACTTTACAAATTTTAAAACTTAAAAAAAAATTATAGTATAGAGCAAAGAGAAATTGTGAGGAAATGACCGCTCCCATCGAGAAAAGTAGAACAAGTCAATTTCGCAATATAGAAGGAATGACATAAGATCAATTTTCTTATTATGTAAAAATACTTAAACTGAACTGAATATTCTATTTGCATCTTCAGGATATTAAAATTAATTCCAAGATTTCAAATCTTTCCAAATTCAAATCTCATGATTGAATCCTAAGTTCGTGTAATTCCAAATTTAATAAAGCAAAATAATTTTCATGCTTTGACATATGTGAAATTATGTAGCGTTCATGATCTAATCAACATCATCTCTCAAGTCTGGGAGAATTTTACAATTTACCCAATATATTTCGCGATATTTCTTTTCGCGAAGTTACTGGTTTCATACAAAATTAGAATAAATCTACTGGGCAAACCAAGAATCACTCAGGGCTGCCACAAAATTTGACACTCGTGTCGAGTTAGATTTACTTTGTTGTTACCCATCTTTGCTGTTAGTTCTAATCATTTAAAACGACTTACAAAGTCACGTTTCAGTCTCACGTACAGTAACCATGCTCTGAAGCAAAGTCAGAGCCAGCGTATTTGCATTCCTCGCTTCTACAATGAAAGAAAATGTGGAAGCATGATTCATGCGAGACAGAAGATGCATCTCGGACAATCTTACTCATCAGGAACAAAAGAAAGGACACAACTCTGCGACAGTGTCCACAAAAGAAGATCAAACAAATAAGAATACACTTACCACTATAATGTAATTATCAAGTTAAATATAATAAACGATTATATTTTCTTGTCGAGTAAATTTTCATTGTTAATGAAAACATCAAACGATTTTTTAAAACCTACACTAGCCGTTAATCAATTTTATTCGACGATGATATTTGAGAATGTTTCGCACTGAGTTGAGTGGTTTCAACTCAGTCGAACACTTGATTTTCAACTAATGGACATTAGTGTGTAAACGCCGTTCATATTGAGGCACTAATGAAATCAACAATTTTTAACACGAGAAGAAATCAAAGGGGAGAACCATATCGTCCATGTAGATTTATCATCTTCAGTTAAATCGAGAAACGAGCGTTTTTGTTTCATACATACGTGGAATTGCTGTCATGAGAAAATTAGGATTCAACAGGTGCGCCACGTCCTTTCAAGTTATGTTATTTTTTATTTTATCTCTGTACAACTCATAATGCATGTCCCATATTAACTGGAGGATTCCCCACTTCCCCGATTGTTCGACATTTTAATGTGGAAAAAGACTTCCAAGTTGAATCATCAAGACCAGTGGTTCCTAAACTTTTTAGATCCATCACTCGCTTGATCTACAGACAATTTCTGGCGGAATGTCCAATATTAATTATTGATTGTGCAGTACAATTTAATGACATATGTAAAACAAGATTACTTTCCACGAATCCACCAGTATAACTATAAATATGAATTAAAAGAAGTAAAAAAATGAACATATAAAAAGGAAAGTTAATGCAAAAAGGAATTTTTAATAAAAAATAATTTAAATTTATGGCATTTGTGCCGGTACTCAGCGCCTACGCAACTGGACTGAGGCAGAGCATTGCAACTACATGCTGTGCTAGTTACTAGGTCCTGGGTCGGAAGAGCTAGTATCGTTTACTGTCCTCTGAGTCAGATCAACCGAATCCGAGAATATTGTACCATATTGTAGAAGCTCTAGGAACAACAATGTCAATGGAAGCAACAAGTTAAGAGTTTCTGACAGGACAAGTGATTTGACTATTATAACTCGCAGCTAACTTTTTATCTTATCTAGGAATTTTTGCTGAAATTTTTGAATCCGCCTCTGCCTTAGGTCCCATGATCGGAGTTGATGGGATGGTCCCTTGCTTGCTTCCGGAGAGTAAAATAGTTTATTGTCCTCCGCGTGGTCATACGCAGTTTGTACTGCTTTTTTGACAATAAATTTATTATTAATTTATTATGTGTCGAGGGAGATAAAAAACGATTTCTTTGCGAGGATGGGCAATTGTGAGAAAAACAATGATGTGAGGTGAAATCGAGTGGGAATATTTGTATATAGACGAAAAAGAGTAGTCTGGTCCAGATCGTGGTTTCAAGGGAAGCATTCATATTCCCCTCAGATAGGAGAGAAGTGGAGGTGAGATGACGTCATTGCACTATGCCCATGCTCTATTAGAGATGAAACAATGACCCTTGACGTAACGCCAATTACTGACATTTACTATCCCCCATGACAAGGAATAAAACGCCCTCGGTCCATTGCCAAGCAGTGAAAGGATAACAAAAACAATAACTGGATGTTTCGAAGTCCTGAATCGAATACGTACTCGTTCTCTTGTCAGTGAAAAGTGGTCGACCACCTCCAAATTCGTTCATAATCCAAGAATTGGTTCATTTCAACGGAAATGGGAAACTGTTATTATATACCACAAAGGTATCTTCGAGTTGTTACAACTCATTTAATTGAATAATGGCAATTGGGTGATTTCAGTGAAATTACAGGAAAAAGGACAAGTTTTACATTTTTTATATTTTAATCCTACATCTTTAATAAGTTCAGTATCCGAATGTTCCAATAAATTTAGTTTCGTATACCAAACTACCAAACTAAAGTACTTGCATAATTCATAACCATTTTACAAAGTAGCATTCAAAGGTAGATCATAAAAAGTAGGATAGAAAACCATTAAAATTAGGGTGAAAAGTATTAAAAATTGAATCCCTCACATATTCTACCTTTGAATTTCTTGCTCCTCTATTACATAATGAGTATAAAGAGGAAAAGTAAGAAAAATGTTCTCGACATTTTCATGATAAAATAATATCAAAAATTATACTCAACATATGTTAACGTGTCGAAAAGATTTTTTTGTGTACATGATAGCATCATTTCAATTTTTTAAAAAATCTTTCAAACATTTTCCTTTGTAATTTCCATACTGTAGTTTATACTACCGTACATAAACTAAATAAAAGAGAATATTAAAAAAAGAATATCTCTGTTAACTTTTCAATATTGAAAATCCATATAATATCCATTATTTCAATATTTAAAATCCATTATTATAATTTAAGATAATATAATGACGACAAAAATAGAAATACCTGAATATGGTTTGTTTTTTCCTAAATGTAAAAAAAGGCTTGTATTATTCAAGATGTGTCCCACTTTAGAAACAATTAAATACAGAAGAAATGTGAAACTGTAGTTGACCTGAGATGTGAACCAAATAAACAAAAATAGACGCTCGACATACTGAAAAACAAACAATTACTTAAATAAAAATGGAAACTATGTTGAATATCTATGATTCAACTATGTTGAATATCTTAAATATCAAGTTTCCAATTATGTCCTTCCAGAAATAAAAATATAGCATTTTCTTATTGGGCATAACACTGATCCCGAAACTACAAAGCTAATATCATTCTATGATGCACCAATAGTTGTTTTTAATTATCGCTTCGTAAAAAATATCATGACTAGAATTTAAAGACTGCTTCCAAGCATGGCCTAGTTTCGTTTCACTAGATTGTAAAAAATTGTGGGAAGAGATTTGTGAATATAGAAACCCTATTTCATGTTTGCATTAGTTATCACTCA
>NNCF01127567.1:257330-354467 GCA_002313205.1 Laupala kohalensis | reverse complement strand
GCGAACAGATGAGCGAACGGAAGCGCGCGGTGGTCCAGAAAGAGATGGAGAAGAGGACGGGTTCGCATCTTGGGAATTGTGAATCGGTACGAGAATTAATATTCGACACAAAATAGTATTTAATCATTAACGCTCTTCAAGTAATGAGCGTATGATATACCCTCAACATAATATCTGGTAAGTTTGTTATAGTACTTATAAACGATTATTTATTAAAGAGATTTTTAATGAGGACTCATAAAATATCCCAACGTTGTTTTATTTGAAATGAAAAAATAAAAATCCGTTGTACAGTTTGACGAGACATTCAATTATAAATAAATAAAATTAATTGTAAAAATGCAGTTGCAAACTGCGTATGATCACGTGGGGGGCAATAAACCGTGTTACACTCCGGAAAAAAGCGAGGGACCATCCCATCAATTTCGATCAAGAGCCCAAGGGAAGTGGCGGATTTAATATTCATTAACAAAATTATTTCACATATAATTACTGTTATCCAAGTATTTTTCCAAAATGAATCGTACATATTATGTGCAGTGAAACTTCGAGATAAATAAAGAACGTTTTAAATGTCATTACCGCCAGAATGGGGAAATTGAAAATAATTGTGTCGGATAAGAAATTTTCTCAAACTTAATCAGTTAGCGTATTTAATTCGTATCGTAAAACATACGGTGGATCCCTGTATTTTACATGGTGCGATTTATATTGACATATTAGATTACACTTCATTTATTGGAATTTATGGAACATTTCGCTTGATGCATTACGGCGCGTTTCGTAATGTGAACAGTGTACTACGGGAAATTCTTGCTCTCTTTTCCTTCTTCTTCCCTGCCTTGTCGCTGCTGATCCACGTGACTTTCCTCCCTTCGCCTCTATCACGGCGTATGAGGAGTGGAGTACAATGCGTGGGAAGGAAGGAGAAAGTTAGCGATAAGTGGAGACAGACAGGCGATTGCATTGCGAGTGCGTACAAATGACCAGCCTTTATTCGCAAAGTACAAGAGATAGTCACACGAGGAACGAGGAGAATCGTTTGAAAAAGTAAGAAAGTCCCAAGTGCAAAGAACTCGTGATGGAGAAGGCATCTACGAACTTTTTACAATTTCAAATGATTGCATTTAGGATCCTTTTTATCATCATTTCCGGATGTACTCTGATATTTAAAAAAAATTGAATAAAAGGTGATTGACACAAAAGGATATTTTTGTGTAATAAATGCAAAATATATGAACAGCAAATACTTTCACGAATATCGTTCGAATTGTAAAAATCAAAGAATTTCTAATAATACTAAGTGACCCCGAATGAATATTAGGCACCCAGTAAAAGAAAGAAAACTAGCGAGAGAGTGTATTGCTAAGACCCAAATTGCGAGGAAACTCAATGTTTCAATAAACTTCGGACTCACAGTGAAGGGCGTTTGAAGAAAAATCCTGAAACATTCAAATGAAATGGAAAATTCTGTGTCGGGATAGTGGTGACGACTCAATCATACAAAGTGCCCTTTTTTTTATTATAATTGCAAAATACACACAAACGTCGGAACAATGTGGATCATTTTATTTGTTTATAGTTTCTTTTTTCTCTTCCAATTCTCGAACGCGTTCCGTGGGACGTCGCGTAGGAACATATGACAATGGGAATTTTAATGTGTGTTGCACAGTAAATTACGAAAGGCCTAATGACATTACTAAAAAGTAAGATAAAGCACCTTCCCTAGTCCGGAAAATAATTTCTGTAATGGACTCTCGATTCGGTTACGAAAAGGGGTCATGACCAAAAGTTACCTTTTCGAAATAAGATAAAGCGAATGTTTGCACCCAACGGTAGCTCTTGTACTCACGCCAGGGGTCTGCAGGTGCACCAACCGAACAGCGTGAAACTCCCTCGTCGTGTGAGAAGCTCTGCCGATGCGTGAGTGTGAGGTGATGGGTGGAGAGCTTAGCGCATATAAGCAGTAGACGCTTAGGGTGATAAGGAGAGGCGCGCGGTCGGAGGGCGAGGAGAAGGGGGAGGAGGCGCCCAAACTGCTCATTCGGTTCCTTCTTTCCAATGAATTGATTACGCGGAAATCAAAATAGCACGAGCATACGACACATGTGACCCTACGACGCCCTTCTCATCACGCCCTCGTGGTTGCAGTGTTACTTCGTAGGGAAAATGAGAGTGAAGTGTGCAAGGTGTATATAATAAATAATTTTATTAAATAAATTTTATTAGAAACATAGGAGCTTTTAATTGTTTATTTAATAAGGCTACATAATGGACGTTAATAGTAATACAACAAAAATTTTTATTAATAAATGTTTCTTGATGACACGTCAGTGAGTCAAAATTCTAAAAACCTACAACATAAGCAAGACTCGATGTAGCAACTATCAATTTTGTATTAATAAATTAAGAGTATGTCAAAAAAAATAATAATAAAAATTCGTTCTCACAATGAAATAAAGAAAACAACGTATAACACAAATAGACTTTTTAAATTGTAAGTAGACCACGAGAAACAGGTTAGAATGATTACTTAAGCCACGAATTTTGATGAGCACACACCTTTCCGCTGTAATCTTACGCTTAGGGAAATGAGGAAGCAGAACTGGAAAGAGCGATCATTGTCTTCGATAACAGAATTTGTCGCAAAAAATATCTTCGCTTAAATTCTCAAAATGGGGGACGTGTTAGGGAGCTACATTGGCACTTAACGACAGGATTTATGATGGGAGGGCGTCAAGGAGATTGGTTTGTGTCAGCGCCTTCGCGGAAAAAAATTATCGGAAAACTTTCTATGCGTCACTAGTGGAAGGTCTCACTTGGTAATGACGTAACATTAAACTAACTAACTAACTAATTGCAGAAGTTCTTCAGTTTTTTTCGGAATAAAATTCATTTTTTAAGCAAAGAATGTACAGAAATAATGGACTTCGTATTAAAAGAGAAAATTAGTTACGCAGCAGAAAGTTCTTTTCATTTCTTATTTTCATGCTAATTTCTAGAACCTTAATCTCATAAATCAAAGCACATTTTATGAGAGATAAATGATGTCAAGTTCTACTTTCTTCTCTTTCGGTTATGAGTAACAATGCAGTTCTCACGGCGATTGAAAAGGAATGAGATTTGTTCCTGAGTTCAATGAGGGTCTACTTCGTCCCCAATCAAAACTAGGGACATTTCGTTTACAGCACAAGATACGGAATTGAGTATTGCTTGTAAATTAATAGCAAAATAAAATCAATTGCAACGAATTCCAATCCATGCAGTTCCATTTTTATTGTTTTATTTTTACATTTTTTCGGGAAGGAAGCGAGAGAACTAAGTTCAAAGACATCCAAAATTTTGGAAAGCAGAAACAGCAAAAGTCCTGTACGCGTGTTCCCATTAGAGAGTAAAAGTACCAACAGCCGCTCTGGGTACTGGCGAAATTTCTACAGACGGGAATGTCATTTAATACTTTTATTACTTATCTCGCATTTTCTATCCACCTTTCATTTTGGAATAATTGGTTTTGGATAACAGTACGTATTTTTAATTTTGTTTCAGGTATGAAATCCGCTACTGTCCTTGGACACTTGATCGGAATTGATGGCATGGTCCCTTGTTTGTTTTCGGCGAGTAAATTAATTTTTTATCCACCATGTGGTCATACGCAGTTTGCAAATGCTTTTTTTACCCTAAATTTTATTTATTTACATAATTTCCTTGTTCAGTGCTACTTCGCCTTTACCGTACGTCACCCTGCTGCAAACTATAATTAAACACGAACTGAAGTGATTTCTTCCATGTTACTCAAAGTAAATCGAATTAATTCATAAACGGAATTAATACTCAAATATATGTAACAGAAACACATTTCATAGAGAATAAACGTAGCATTTAATAATAAAAGCAAAAAGAAATCAAAATAAAATGAATGTAAAAAATAAATGAACATTCAACAATCACAGTCCGTAAGGGCTTTAGGTACCAACGAACGATCTGGTGTAGCTTCCCTTCTCCGCCTTTTGACTCTAGGACCTGCTTCAGACTCAGTCGCAAAAGAAAGATGTCCAAAGAGATCTGTTTGTACTACACTTTTAATGATTTGTCTCAAGTGGGTCAAGAAATTACCATTAAACAAATCGCAAAAGATTACCAAAAAAATGGCGGCGAGATCACACGGATACGTCGACGAAATTAGAAGCAACTAACAAAAACCGAAACAACTTTTACACACAGAAAATCGACGAAAACCGAAGAAATCGAGCACTGAGGTGTTATTGTACTTTGTACTCTATTTCATGTTCTAAAAGAACATCCTGGTGTTCGTGACGTTTTATTTCGACTCGCGAATTTCGACTCGCGAAAATTTTGTGTTGTAATTAGATAATTATCAATTACCTAATTATGTAATGTATCTGACTCCATAATTTTGCACCATATCAGAAGGATAATGATATTTAATAATAATTGAAACCATCAAGAACAGAAATTTAAAAAGTTATCTATAACTTGCCTATGTTAAATAAAAACAACTGAAATAATTTCAAGAATGGTTAACATAAGGTTTTATCATCATATAAGTTGTAATTGACGTAAGGTCAACTCTACCAATTTAAATGTTAGTCACTACTCAATTTTCACTGAATTGACGTTCACAAATTATGCATTAAATATATTTAAAATACACAAATTAAAACTGGAGAAATAGCTGTAAAAACATGAAACACATTCACACGTATTCTGATATAAATACACAAATTAACACGTAAAGACACATAAAACTAACACATAATTAACGTGGCAATGACAGTATTATCAATAAAAACTAATATTTGGTATTCGATCCGTTTGTGCATGTCAATATGATATTTATTATTTGAAAAAGTCTATCACCATTACTTTGAAACTTATATTCCCTAGTTGATGACGTTTTATACGTTTATAATTACTGACATAACGATTTTACTAACTCAAACAATGAATTGTATGTTAAATTGACTAAAGTTCTTGTCTGACTCTAGGTGCGCCGTTTCTCACATTGGCTCTGGTCAAGTAGTAGCCGTCTCAGTAGCGTCTCATGCCACACTATCTTTGATTTACTCAATATTGATGTTATTGATTATACTTTTTAGGTTGAAACGCTTCTAACGAGTTTTGCAAGCACTGATAATTGTATTAAGACTCAGAGGAATATGTTCGTATCCCATCGTATATGGGAAAATGTATAACTCTTGATAACTTCACAGAGTAGCTGCTATTCTTTATGTCACATTGGATGACTTGCTTTTAAAGTTTTCTCGAAAAAACGTCTGATGAGAAAAAAAGACGTAAAAACCGAAAAAACGCTCACATGATGTTTCGCCCTCCCTTAACTGTCGTTAGAAAATGAACTATCTGTCGGTATTCAGGAGAAATATTTTCAATATTGCAGTAACATAAAAAAACTTACTTATTCTAGCATATATCAATAAAAATAAGAACAAACGATTAATCTCTGAGGGGCGTTATTTAGGACGATTTCTCGTTTCTTGTCACGAAGAAAAGTTTCGATAGTCTACTGCAAGTGGAGCGCACCAATAACATTATTCGTGACCTCGTTTTCCAAATAGATTCCCAGAAATGTCGAAATTTTATATCTCAATTTTACATTTATGCTGAGATAAAGATGAAGAAGTCCGAGACCTTATCGTCGAAAGAAGAATGGAGTCATCGATGTCTCGAAAGGAAAGCGATGGAATGCGACGAACCCTTGCGTAACACTTTTATTACACGTCCACCATTCGAAGAAACCACTGCTTTTAACACTGATTACAAAGTGTATTCCCTGAAACTTAATTGCATTTGAAGGCACACTATGAAATGTACACTACTGATTACATAAAAGGGCCCATTTATTTATCTAAGTCCCACGCTCTGACCGGTTTTGGATCTGTTAGGTTTGCAACGGATCTCTCTTCTTGCTTCCCCTTCGGCAGGGGAAGTTTCGTTCGACGAATCTTAGGTCTATTTGATACGGCGCCTATATTTGGAAGACATCGTGCGGTGGGTAAATCGTAACGAGATAAAATGTTTAATTACACCGCTATTAAAGAAATATTTTGTATTTTTTTATTATACACATTTTGGACTTGTATAACAAAAATATTCTGTATATTCTTGACTTCAATAAACTTTATCATTCTCTATATTTAAACGACATCGCGAGATTTGGTTTCCTGCAAGTCCAAAATGTGTATAATTAAAAAAAATACAAGATATTTCGTTAATAGCGGTGTAATTAAACATTTTATAACGTTACGATAAACCCACCGCACGATGTCTTCCAAATATAGGCGCCGTATCAAATAGACCTGCGATTCGTCGAACGAAACATCCCCTGCCGAAGGGGAAGCAAGAAGAGAGATCCGTTGCAAACCTAACAGATCCAAAACCGGTCAGAGCGTGGGACATTATCAAAGCGTGATCAATTGAAAGGCGTTTCTATGTTGCTAATTGTTTTATTGGTATAATGCTTTTTCGGCTGCATAGCCGCCATCGTCAGTAATACACACTGAAAAATATAAATGTACATAAAAGGACAATAATAAAAATAGTTTGTTTTTTTTGTGGGGCTTTAGGACTCGTCAACATCAAAGGTCATTAGAGCCCTTAAAACTTGTACAGGTAGGGAAAATGCAGTTACGCACTAGGGAGAGCCAACATGACTCTCCCCGCGTGTGGGACTCGCCGAATGACTCAGCCATACCCACTAAAAACCCTCCTGAATTACAACTCAAAACTGAAATCCCAACATATCTCACTTTACTAAAACATAAAGACACTTACATAAAACATAAAAAAAAGAAGAGGAAAGAGGAAAATGAAAGATACCCTAACCCTAATAGCGTCGGGATCGAAAAGAACAAGAGGTGACCAAGGGAGATCAAGAAAGAGAAAGGATGGAGCATGGCACAAGTAAGTGGAAGTAATGCCAGACTCAGCTCGGGGCCCCGTGTTCGCCAAACACGTACTTACTCGATGTAAGTCCCCTTGGGGGGAATAAAAATAGAAACATAATATGAAAGTACAATAATTGGGTGAAACAGTATCAAAAGAAGTGAATTTTTGGTTGTTGTTGAAATAAAGAAAGGAAAGAACAATGAAAAATGAATAAAAGAAAACAAATACAGGGTGAGCAAACCAAAAAAATTACGTACCTGAATATTGAGGAATATTTTTGGCGAATGCGCAGAATACGCCGAACGGAGGTCATTATATGGAAAGTCAATGTGTGTTGCGGGATGGGCGGGGTGAAAGAAGGCTGTCGGAGTTTTCCAGAAACTGGCTGCAGAAGATGGAAAGAATTTCCGACGGTTTTAACTGTTGGGAATGGGGTGCAGTGTCCTGGAGAGTTGGGGGTGAAAGGGAAGGAATTTGAAGGCTAGATTCATTAAAGGGGAATGAAATTCAGGGATTTGTTCATTTAATAGGGAAATGTTGTTGATTTCTAGAATATTATAGATATGTAAAATTTCTAATTTTTCATATCATATCAGTAGTAAGTGTTACGATAAGCGAAACTTGGTAACAGAAACAACTAATGAACCTATCAAGTTATCAAATGGAAGCTACTCGGCCGAATGAACAAAAAAAATGATGCGGACGCAGTTGTCGTGACGTAACCAAACTATTGTAGCTTCCATTCTCCGTCTACTCTCGATTCCCCGAGAATCATAAGATGGCGGTTCAAACACTTATGTTCATTTAAAAAAGTGAATAATCAATTATTGAAATAACGCAGGAAATTGCTTCAACGTCTTCTTCTCAAATTAAATTTATTCTTACGAGTCTTATTAAAGCATTGGAAAATCACAAGTTAAATTTAAACAATTTTGCAATTCCAAGTATAAATGAAAATGTACGGCATTACAATCAGTGCGAAGTATTTTAATTTCTTTCGTGCATTTCAAGTGCAGCAGGATTATTTCCAGAAGAAAACACAAAGGACAGAAGAATTTTCAAATGCAAGTAATTATATGACACAAAGGATAAGTAAATGCACCACAATAATTTATTCTGTTTCGAAATTGCCCCACAATAAAACGTATTAAATAACAAATAAATACAAATAAGTAAAAGTACACAGAAAAGAAATAAATAATCGTGAAATATAACTAACAACAAATAAAAAAGATCAATTCAATATTTAATCTGGTACCTTTGTCGTACCAATGACCCTTCATTTATGTGTTAACAAAAAATACATATGTCGCACGAAACATAATATAATAAATTATGACGTAAATATAATAAGTATTTATGCTATTTCCTAAATCTATGTGTCGATAATTGTGTCCTATTTCAGAAGCAATGGCGACCAGTATTAGAACGATGAAGTGCTTAAGTCCAGGAATCGTAATGCCATAAGTGGTCGAGATGTTCAACAGAACACAACGTGCTGAAAATCATTTTGAAATGGAATCAGACTCTACAGTCATTAAAAGACGAATGTGTCAGTAATTACTTCTATATTTTAACGAATTGTCGATGAGTTGTAGACTTAGTTGGTGTTTCTGAACCAGCGGAGAAAGTGAGGACAGTAATCGTACATAGGGGCAGAGATGCGAGAGGGTGCCGTCATCATTTGGTCTCGAATACATTCAAAAGATATCGATTAAAGTCAAAATAGCAAAGCGACGGGACATGCATAAACATTTTTTCACTGAATAATTTTTGATTGTCTTTGACATTCTCAGTAAATGACTCCTTTCTGATCTCTACGTGTCTCAACTATAGACAATTATTGTAAAGGCAGAATTACTCGTATACAACCCTTCTTTAGGATAATATTTTAAATTTTAACGGATGTGACACGGAAATATACATCACTGATTTTTAATTTCTACATACAATCCAAGCCCTGAAGAAGAGATCAACTATACCTCGAAACGTTGACAAAGAATGTAGTAATCACATGTATTTAAAGAAGAATTGTCTACCAGTAATTCTGCGTTTAAATTGATTGTCTATACATGAGACACACAGTGATTGGAAGGAGTTATTAACTGATGGAGCA
Source organism: Laupala kohalensis (assembly GCA_002313205.1). Classification (NCBI taxonomy): domain Eukaryota; kingdom Metazoa; phylum Arthropoda; class Insecta; order Orthoptera; family Trigonidiidae; genus Laupala; species Laupala kohalensis. Next base: position 345,427 of record NNCF01127567.1, on the reverse strand, counting down.
AAATTCTTTTGTCTTGGTGACGGAGGATTGTGTTGAAGTTACCTAGTTGAGGTTTCAATCTAAGGTAGAAGACATGAATTGATGGAATGATCCCTCGCTTACGAGAAAATTAGGTTATTGTCCTCCACGCGGCCATGCGTAGTTTTTAAGCGATCTTGTGACTGTTATTCGCAAGTGACGAGTTCTGAGGAAGAAAATCTCTTGTATTTCCTCCTGTCTTCAGTTGCATCCATTTCGTTGTGACTGACTTGTAGAAGTGATTGTAGGATTCCGTGGTGATCGAGATCTAATGCTGTGGTGACTGGGGTCTCTTGGTGACCATTGGGGCCGATTCGCGTCGTTTGCACACCGATTGGTACATGCGGTTAATCTTGTCGATGTCTCCTTGGCTGAAGCCCTTGCGTTGACCCAGCAACTGCACACCTGCGGACTAGAGTTCCAGATTGTGTTCGTTGAAAGAAGTAACTGAGGACTTTCCACTTTATGAGCATACACAACATTGGATACACTTTTTCTTTCCAAAAATTTATAACTTCAATAATACAAAGAGAAGTCTAGTAATATATTTTAGTCTCATTCGCGAATTTTTCAGGTTTGTTAACATTACGACGTTAAAAAGTGAGTAGAGTTTTAAAAGACTTATAAGGGGTACAAACGGTAGTGCTTGAAAGAAGTACATTTTACCATAGGAAAATATAATTTCATCAATACTACGATAAAAACATGAAACCAGGGAAAAATCAGGTTTAGGACGGAACAGCGTATGTCATGCTCACATCCGTGAATGGAAATAGAAGGACATTTACGTTTTAAAAGTATTAAATCATTATTTACCAGTACTAAAACAATAACTATAAGACCTTCACTTGAATAGTGACTGTTTGGCTACATGTATCTGTCATCTTCCTTTTCTCCAAACGTTTATATTTGTGTAGTACGAAGAAGTTTCATAAAGTAGATTAAGCATTTGTTTTATCTGGGAGCTACGATAAATGTGAATTCGGGTGCTGCTGACCATACTACACTCGAATATAGGGTTTCTGTCTGCGATGGCCAACAAGGGGTAGCGAAAGGTAATGATGAAAAGGAAAACAAAATTACAAACATTAGTCACAGTGAGGATTTATCTGAAATTTATACGTCAGTCTGACGTTACGCTCTTTCGAACTTGTCGATAAGTTAAGCTTAATGAGAGGTCATTACGCCCGGGAGAAACGTGAGATAACAAGTATTAAAAAACGAAATTTTACAATAAGCAGTTTTGCAATAATTGTCACCGACAAAATTAAAGTGTCTAACGTGATCTTTTATACCCAGGGATTTCAATTCCAGTACGTAACGAGTAAAATCATAGAAAATACATTGTGAATGTTGATGGAAGTCTCGGTCCAAAAGGGGTCGGAGTGGCGCAGTTGGATCTCGGCTCCGCTTCCCATTTTCATTCAACATAAATAATTAAAATGTCTTCTTATTTTTTTTTACTTAATGTCTTATGCGGAGGTTTAGATCATGAGTCCATCTTCCACCTAACCACGGCTTCGCTGAGAAAATTGGGAAGGGAAGATTTACGGTAGAATAGAAACCTACATTTATTTATAAACGAATGAGTTCTTCTTGTGAAGCTTATGGATTAAGCTTCATGTATTATAGATATGGGTTTACCCAGGCATGTAGAGAAGCGAAGAACCAGACGACGGACGCATTACGGAAATTTCAACTTTTGAGAGGGGAAGTGCTTCGCACTGCGTACTGAATATTAAGGAAAACAACCAAATGTCAACGGGAAGGAAAGCGAATACGTGACATAGTGACATCTAGAAATTCCGCAAACGCTTGGACAGTCATTCGTAAACTAAGATGTAAACAGTAGTCAAGGAGTAATTTAGAGACGTGCGTAAGGGAAGATCATTTTAGAAAATTGCTATTCCACAATAACGCTCTCATTGAATCCGAACGCGTTTCACTAGTAGATACATAACCTGAACTAACTAGACGAGCCAATAGTATTTGAAGACATTGAAGAAGCTAGATCTCACTTGAAGTGTGGTAGAGCTCCCGGTATAGATGGCCTGCCACCGGAATGCAATAAATGTCTTCAAACATCGTTAACTCCACTTTTAAAACATATAAACAGCTATAAGTTGAATTCATCTACTTTCCCTTAATCGTGGAGAAAAGCACATTTTGTGACATACTCAGGAAGATCTATACCTGCATTATTACTTACGGGTGACTTAGTCATCTTTTCTATATCCGTAGTGGGTTTCCAAAGAAGTTTAGATGCCTTAGGCAAGATTTGCAATGTTAGAAAAATAAAATAAAATGTTAAAAAACATAATTAAAAATATTAAAAACGGGTAGGTATTAAGCAAAGAATAAAAATGGGTATTCGATGGTATAACCTTAGATATTGTTAAACAATTTACATACTTAGGGGTATAGCTATCAATGAATCCGGATTAAGTAGACACAAAGAAAGAGCTAGAAGAAAAGTTATGTTTGCGCTCAATGAAAAAATGTTACATTAGATTCCCTAAAATTGTCCCAATGCTATCGTATAAAATATTTAATTCTGTATGAGTACTCATCAAAGCATACGGAGCAGATATATGGGGAACAGTGGATAATTTTCTTTTGTCTCCCTCCAGACCGCTTATCTGAAACACATTCTTGCAGTTTCTACAAGAACAGGTAACAGCGGGATCCTGTGGGAATTAGGTGGTGGGTGGTGACTTCAAAAAGGCTTGTTCTGCTGCCTGGAAAGTTCCTAAAGAGTGAAACGGGTTCACGTGAGTGTTTGTATTGTGGCGGAGGGAGTTCGCCAATGTTTTAAGCCTCTTGCTACCGAGTCTCTTTTCCTATGGATCGATCATTCGTTTTCTTTATGTATCGATGGATGTATATTCAATACGATAAAATGAGGGATTTATTTATTTATAATAACCTGATGAAATTGTTTTTGAACAAAAATTTACTTTTCTTCAGAGGAACCTTTGATTAATCGCTCCCGGTGACGCCGGGGTCAAGAGGTGTCCTACCGTATTAAGGTAAAAACTTTGCAGCATCTCACCTTGGGCGTTATGGTCGGTCGGCCGTTTTTGGAGAATGCGTTGGCGGAGTAGTGCATCACGCTGCCGTAGTCGTAGGGGACTCCATAATCATTGGTGGATTCTCGCGAAGCTGGCCGGAAGTTGGGCTCTCGTCCTGCGCATAATAGAACGACTCGTGTTTGAAAATGTTTCTTACCTCCATCCATATCTTTTCTGTAATGCAAATATTACGTACCTGACTGGATATTGTCCCAATGCACCGTGATGTACCTGTCTCGCTCCCAGCGGTTCTGCTCGTGCAAGAAGCCTGCGGCGTGCATAAACTCGTGCTCAATGGTTCCCACCAAAGTGGTGCAACCAGGGCTCTGCAGGTTCAGCTAAATAGCGAAGCAGAAATAGAAAATTCAAGTTACTTGCGATGCATTCTATGACGGAATATTATGGAATCAGTCAATCTTTCAGTTTCTTTTTTCATTACTAGGAAGGTAAACAACAACAAAAAAAAAAGAAAAAAAACAATAAGTTGCAAAATGCATTTTCACAAATTTGTTTCAAGAAAGAAATAACAATATTTAAATTCATTGTTGAATTTCAAAGCGTGACTGTACCTGTTGCGGCCCACCGGTGCGTCCGACGGCAGACCAACAGCCTGTGTGATCATGTGTGATGACCAAGTAGTCTTGCTCACGGCCCGTGTAAGGCACAAAGCGGAGACAGGTCAGTTGGTGGTACGTGTTGATGGCCTGTTGAATATTCTGCAGGTCGGCACGAGCTTTGAAATAAAGAAAGAAAAGTAGTGCTTAAAGGACAAATTGTCAAGAAAATTAGAGAATATATGAATGTCTCCACACGCAGTTTGGCAAACAGCTGAATAGCTATACGCACAGAAACTGTGTACTCCAGTTCCAAACTTCTGAACGACTGAATGGATTTTAATGAAACAGGAATAAATGAACGGAAATATCTTCAATTTTTTATGCAAATCCCATTTTTAACACAGTGTGATATATTCCACACATAAAAATTGTTTTAAACTATTTGAGAGATTTAGGTCATTACTTAACGAAAAATGGTAGTTGGATCTACTCTTAAGTTTTATTTCAATGTATTTATAAAATAGACTTCGAGTTCTCTCTGTTACTTTCATGGATCTCGTAAACTTGCATACACCTTTGATAATTTTACATTCTTCAGAGCACCAATCATTCTCTACTACATCACAGAATCGAACACAGCACTCAATCGTATTGCTTTTACCAGAGAAGGAAAAGTTGTCACTTACTGAACCCATGAGAGAGCCTGTAAGGGATGATCCCTCCTGGCCATCGTGCGCTCGTGTGTCGGATGCCGTTGCGCGCAGTGGGGAAGAGGATGTCTCCTTCCACGTATTCTCCCAATTCCTCTGGATTCACTCCGCTGTCAGAACGCCACTCGTCCACACGAGTTCCTATGCACAATCACTATACTCCAGCAACGCCATCGAAAGATTTTTAAAAAATAAAATTTTTATTCTAACGTATTTATAAGTCTTCGATGCATTATGAGAATGATGTGAATTATGTCTCGAGTAACGCGTTGCATCTCCAGAAACTCAAGGAAATGGAATACCTAAACAACTACTGGTTTCAAAAACATTAAACTTTTTCTCTTAACTACAGATGGTGAGAAAACAAGCTTTCGTCATAAGATAAATAGACACCTTACAACATTGTTCGCCACTCATATAAACTAAAAAGAAACAGGACCAAGAATAGAAAATAATGAAAGATTTACACAATTCTATTTATTTAATTAGTTTATATAACGGATATTAATTGTAGTAGAAGAAGAGAAAACGTTAATGTCTATAATTCTGTAAGGTGTGATCAAAATTGAGTGGTTTGCAGGACATTGCTTTTGTGACGGAATATACTTTTTTTCGTTAGGACATATTTCCGTGTCTAAAAATCAGTCCACCAACATTTGATAACCAAATCACGAATTGAAAAACTTTTGCTTTTCTCATAATTCTATAATTATTGTCATGTAAGCATAAATTGTGTAGTAAACTAACTGTGGTTCTTAGCAGAACGAATGAACTTCATCCATTCGTCAGTGAAATAAACGTCGAGAACAAATAAGAAAATACTAAAAAAAATCGCGTCGTGGTGATAGTGGTGATTGCACTTCCCCACCTGTGGCGTTGTCAGGGAATGCGTAGAGCTGAGAGCCGTATTCGGCCGCGAGGAGTTCTCCCAAGATGTTTCCTTCCTCCTCCTCGTAGTCTTCCTCTGCGAACAGAGACTCCGCTTCTCCGGGTCTCTCAGGAGGCGACGGTGGCGCCACTCCTTCGTCTGCGGGAGGAGCGGAAGGCGTGGGGTAGCTTCCGGCGAGGGCCGCCATGAGCAGCACAAGCGGCGCAGTCGCGATCACAGCGAAGCGGGCCATCTTGGAAATAATGGATCTAAAGGATTTTAAAAAATCGTTACTTCAATTCAACACATTAATATTCGGTCGTAAAAAATATACGGGTCAGAATTTTCCAAAATTTATTCGTTGACTGATCTTTAGTTGCAAAATACAAGCTTTAAACTCAATGATCACGTAATACTTAACCCAAATTATTAATATAATTTTGTTGATTTTAAAACAATTGTATCGAAGGACGAATTCAAACACGTTAATTTAAAGAGGAAGTTATCTAAGTATTTCATAGGCAAGCGTTTGGTCCTCGAATCTTGAAGACAAATTTTTCTTTTAACGTATTTACATCTAGTTGGACAAAATCGGAAGCAGAAGAAAAGTGTTGGAGACCGAAATACGGTCGTGCTCCAAACACGAACCAAGAATCACAGGACGGAAATTAACACCACTACTTATTCTTTTAGGAAAATAACCGATTCTCAGAGAAGTTCGGGTGTCTATCGACAATAGAAAAAGAATATGAGTCCCTTGTGTTATAGATTCCATAGGTTTCCTTTACGTACCGAATAAAAGGAATCAAGTGTGAAGTTCAGAAAATATCCCCGAAGTCTACCTCTGCGTTTCGAGCGAAGTGTCTTATATTCTCCTTGGAGTAGGTCGCTTGAGATATTTTTCAAAATAACACACCTCGCAATCTTAATTACGTCTTCAGTTCTTGCAGAGATACAAATGTCGAGAAGTCACACCTCTGTCATTTGCCGACAAATTACTGTTCTCCAAACGCAAAATACCGTTCTCAAGGGTCTTAAGTGACACAGGAGACAACCTGTCCGTAGCTCCCTGATGCACCGAAATGTTCATCCTGTTCCTAGAACCGCAATGTTTTATATAGTTGTGCGTATTCGTGGAAAGCACCTATTCGCACTGTGACCCAGCGAGCTATCGGGTTATCTCATGTGAAACTCCCTGCGAGTCGAGTCCTCTACTCGATAGCGAGAGATATTTCGCGAAATGAGGTTAAGACTGGGTCTAAATACGGATCATTAAGCTAATTAGCTTCACCACTGTATCGCTTTATCCTCGTCTGCTAATACAGGGTTTTGCATTAATACACGTGAAGAGTACAAGGTATCCGAAACTTAAAAACAGACATGCCTCAACCGATTTCAAAATGAAGAAGGAACTTGAGAATTGTATCGGTCCTTCACTAAAGAATCAGCAAAAGATGGAGCCAAAAATGTTATTCTGTCATCAATACATTTTGCCGATAAAATGAGTGAAATCATATTCTGAAAGTTTCGCAATCGCTTCTGGAAATTTGCGTGGTTACAAAAAGAAGCATTGTTCCGCTCCCCCCACCCCACACGATAATTTGAAAAGAAAATGGTTGAAATATGCGCTTTACATATATATCACCGACAAGAGACTGTTAATTCGCAGGGTTGTACGTAATTATTTCATACATACAGGTATCTTATTTGTATTAGTTACTAATATTTTAGAAATTAAATAAGGGGAAAATATAGTTTTCTGCAAAGAGATTAATCTTTTCAGTTGATAATTATTACGCATTTACGGAGATAAACACGATTGGAAGATAATAACGTTGGAAAATTGAAGTTTTACATTGTATCTTCCACAAATGTATTAAAATCTAGCAGAAATAGAGAAAATGTTAGTCATAGCTCAATCGACAGACGTTTATGTTTGTTGAAAGTTGTGACTTTAATAAGAAACTTCCAAAATTATCTTTGAATTCAGGGATCGCCTTAACTAAATAATGGAAATCCAGGAAAACATCCATTAGGATGACGGGTGTAAGGTGACACAGTAAGTAAAGACTAGACCATGGGTCGGCAACCTATGACACGAGGGTCACCGAGTAACCCATTTGATAATTTCAAGTGACCCACTTTAGTTCCGAAAATAAAGTATAATATATAAAAATAAATTATAAAACATAAACGTGAAACAAACATTTTGAGAACAAAAAAATTGAAAATAGATACTAAGAACAACATTTTAGCTCGATTACCATGGATCTTATACATAAAAGTGTTTATGTATATCAGATCCATGTTGAAAATATCTCTGACCCAAACGTCTCTATAATACTAACATTTTGGTTGATTTTGACCCGCGGCCAAAAACGGTTGCCGACCCCTGGACTAGACCATTAGTGGGAACAGGAATATCTATTTCCTCGTCTGCTACAGGAATTTCTTTGACTCTGAGATTCCGAACGATCTTACTCCCATGTGTGCAGCATATATCTGTTCCGTTCCTGTCTCTCATAGGACTCTTTTGGCTCTATCTGAAACAAGAGGAGAAGTTATTTCACGTTACTGAGTCCGGAAGAATCCACTTTTAAAATTATTCTTATGCTAAAGATCGATTTTGTTCACCCGCTATTCGAGACCGCTTTATATCGAAATACGAGAGACGTTTCTCAGAAGGGATGAGATCTCGTCAATTATTAAACAGTCAGTTCCCCAAGAACAAATGTTTAGAATCTCTAAGTTTCATATAACTCTGTAACCAACAACGAGTCTTAGGTTTTACGATGATAACTTAATTCAATTCCGAATAGATCGTATTCTCTGTGAACGATAGGTGTAGCGCCAATCCAAAGATTACATCTTGTCTCGGGAGGATAGAACTGATAAACACATGAATTTTAAATAGCGCAACGGAAACAGTTTTGCATTTTCGTTAAGGCAAATACAAACGTTTTCAAAACGAAGATAGAGGCGAGGGTCCAAATGATTTGTTGAACCAAGGAAATTGTTGCTGAAACAATGAGGACAAGTTTGAAACATTGAAAAGTAGACGCTACTTGAAAACTGAGTTTTGATGGATATGATTCCGATGCAAAATACCTCACATTACGCAAATTTTCTATTTCGACAACTGGACTTGTTCGACTTGTGAAGAACTTCTTGTTTAGCATCTTATCTCCTTATAGCCTTTCTGGTTTTGGACAGGATGATTTAGTTGTTTAGAACACGACTTGAATATCTTAATTGATTCGATGCAAATGTCGTGAAAAGAGAGGGAGTGCAAGGTGAACGCAGGAAGAAATAACCTTTCGCTGTTCATTTCTTTGTTTCTCTAATCTCATCAAAAGTACATTTACGAGGAATTTAAGACTCAATCATAAAATGTAATTAACAAGTTTCCAAAAACTGCCTATGACCTCGTGCAGGACAAACAATTCATTGTTTTTCTCCGAAAGCCAGCAATAAACCATCGCCTGAATAGCGGTGAAAGGAGCCCAAGTTCTTAATACGAAAACGAAACACTCCGTAATGTCGTTAAAAGAACACACAATGAAAAACCCGTTTTCCGAAAAGAAACCTCTACATTCATAATGCAAATTTGTTAACGTAAAATAAAATTTAGAAAGTCGATGATATTTTAAAAGTGAATCTAACTTTACTTTTCGTTTCAATTAATATATTTAAAAAAGCAGACATTCTATAGTAATGATAAAATAAAATTTGAGCCATAGTAATCTACTTTAAAAATAACGCTTAATTAATACGTAGACCTCCAATTGTCGTTTATTACACGTTTGCATTCACATAATATATTTCAACTGCGTTCCGAGTCTCGTCAAGTGTTACAGTAATACGTTTTCCCTCTCAGATTGCCGTCTACCTCTCAGATTGATAAAGTTCGCCAAAACTCTTCTGAACTTTCTTCTTTGTTTAATCTTGAAACGAGCCTCTGACTCCTCATGCATTTGAATGATCGGTCTGAAAAGAGTTTTTTATTTCGTTTTATACGTTGAAGATAAATTATTTTGGACATTTTAGTCCGGATAGTAAAGCGACGAAAAACAGCCACTCGCCAACATTTCAGACACTTCTAAATTTGTTAGGAGGTTAAACCGGCTTCGTGGTCAGATATATCTTCAACTATGCCACGCTAAAATAAATAAGTCTACGACGTTAATAACACTGCAGATACAGAAAACAAAGGATACATTGCAGTAACGTTGTATTTGAATTTTGAGAACCAAGAGAGAGTCAACGCAATGAATGAAAAACCTTCAGAATCATAGTTGTTCGTTATCTAATTTATAAAAACACACAATTGTAAGAGTGCAATACGACAATACTGAACTGCAATATATTTTCTACGAGTTGTGCTATTCGATACAACACTAGAGAATCTATATAATTGTTAAACATAATTTTCTGGGATAAGGTTTGTTCTTACGCTTAGGTCAAATATAGACAAAACACAATGCTTTTCTTACCTAAAAGCAAAAATCCTTATTCCAGTATGAATCCCGCAGTCGACAAAACAAATTCAGTTTTGAAAATGATGCAAAGCACGTCAATTGTACTTAACTTATCATTACGAAGACTTACTTGTTAACGATGGAGGGCTGTACCTCTACCAAACCTCAAGATAAGTAATTTCCCGTTTTTCAATCTTTGCTTTCATCTGTGTTTCGGCGTAAGTAGCATAGAAGTCATTGAATAACGTCTTACTGTGGACACACAATCTAATGGTTTCTTATGTATAAATTTATGGTCAAAAAAGCCGTACAAACTGCGTATGAGCATGTGGAAGACAATAAATTAATTTACGACTAATAATATGACATAATAGCTGTATCTTAATTCTCACAGATAACTTTTTGCGCAGATGCGTACTTGACTTATCCCTATTTTCTTTAATCTTAGAGTCGGAAGTAGTATTGTGGCTGGCGAATGACAAGGGTGCCGCATGCCCTTCCATGCACCACAGGTGGGTGTTTGACGAAGGATTCATGAATGACAGGACGGAGAAACAGGAATACCTCAAGAACCATTAACGATCATTCAGGATCACCAAAGGTTTGAACCAGCGTCCCCAGAGGCGAGAGAACTATGAATCTATAAATAAACTGCACGAAAGTATGAGTAGTTAGTACCTCCAAATTTGTTATAAAATTAATAATAGGTCTTTAATTTTGTGTTACTCGTGTCCTAGCTCTGTGCACAAATAAATAATTCTCTGCTCTTTCGAAAAATAGAAAAAAATGGATGACAAAAGTGATAACATTCTACGTGTTCGTTGATTAGGTTTTGGTTAGTATTTGGGTATTACAAATTCCTTGCAACATCAAATCTGAACAGAGTCTCAATGTGACGCTTAAAACGACGAAGACGTTGAACGTAGGATTTTCATATTTCAGATTATATATCGTTTCCAAAAATGTATTAATTAATTTACTAAACGTCAAAATTCCAGAAGATATTAATTTATATTTATCGTTACGTCGTCATACAAGAGGTGTTGGGCGTTGTCCTAACAGCATTTTTGACAGTCACTGTATTTCATTCAATTGTAAAAAAGAAAAAAATATATTTTCTCGTAATAAAACTGTACTGCTCAGGATTGTGTGAAGAGCTGAACAAGGTAGGGAAGGAAGGAAGGTAACAGAGGTCGCATTGGCAGAGGTGCCTGATTCGCACACAATGCCTTATGGACGCCGTGCGGGTGGAAGGCCGCTGAGAAAAATGCAAAATCGATCAAAACAAGAATGGAAGCGGAGATGATCCTTCTGCCCCGACGCTTTCCGGTTCAGTGTCTCATTCGTATTTAAAGATATGTGAAGAAGCGAATTCGCCATTCAGCACTTCAAGTATCTGTCCCGTTTGTCTGCCTCTGCACTGCGACGTCTGGAGTTTTTCAAAGCGGTTCCAAGAATTTCACAGGTGAGTCCAAGAATTACAATATTAGCGATTTAACAGTGTAACGGTTTTCTTTTTTTATCGAAATTCACAATCCTCCGACTAAATATTCTTTCGACATTTTCGATTAGTCAAAAAATTGTTGCTAATGATATCACAGAGAAAGGTCACATTCGGACTTCAACGATATTTACAGACGTTCGGAAGAGACATTAATGTTACGGAAAAGTTCTTTTTAGGGAAGGGCGGGATTTGAATAATGAAAATTGAAATCACGATTTCTCGAGTAATTATAAAAATATTGTTTTCTGCAAACAGAAATAATTTTGTTTTTAGAGGAAAAAAATTGAATCTGTATTAACAAAACAACCAACTTTGCATATAAAATTGGAGAAAATTTCTGAAAATCATAACATGTGTTCACAAAAATATTGTTTAAGCGAAATAGTAAAAACTTTATCCGTTTCCTTAGAGAACTTGCAATCATAATGATTTTAATTGTTGGCTTCGTATCTTACTGATGAATAATGGGAACTGCGTTCATTCTTCAGATATTTTGCCGATTCGCAATTTTCATTGGAAAAGTTTAGTAGATTCGCTTCTTCTTCTTCTTCATTGAGTGTCGGGAAACGTTTAGAACTCTCCGGATCTGCGAATAATCCGGATCAGTCAAAATACATGATACATTATAGTTTTGTACTACAACTTAAGACAAGTTGTAAATATGGTAATTTGTGTGTGGTCTTTTGAATTGTAAGTTATTGAGAAAAAGTCGATCAAGTGACTTCCATAATTGAAAGTTCTGTTCTTTGAGTTACATATAATAATTGGTAATATTAAATTTAAAATTGNTTAAATTTAAAATTCCCTGCGCCCAAAATGGTTTAGGTGCAGTGGTCCGTAGAGGATGTGCCCTTGGGCCATCTGCGATGCGCATATTGGTTTTGTGAAGGACTCATTGCTGCTTCTTTATTTTTTTACTGGTGAGTGTTTTGTAAGCGAATGTGCTGGTTTGTGCAGATATGGCCCCCACTCAACCGAAAACCAGCCATCGTTCGCGAGGGGAAGTGAAGATGACTTTCGAACCACCGCCTTCCAACGACAAGCATTTGCCTCCGCTGCAGCCAGGGGACGAGGTGAGTGAGTCGACTCCAATCCTCATTATTTTCTCTTCTGGCGAGGTTCAGCTCCGTTTCACAAAAATACTTGCAATAATAAGCAGTTAGTTACAATCGTTTCACCAAGATTCCGCTAACTTGTCGGTAACAAGTGTAGTATCTTTTCACTTGTGAGTAACAAGTATTGGCGGACAGTCTACTCTTTCTCGCTTGATTCTGCGTTACGTCAAATGTCAAATTTGGTGTTTCTAAAACATTCACTAGTCCACTTTTTTGGAGGCAAAGCACCGGAAGTGATAGTTTTTACTTATTAAAAATATTTCAAGATTATCAACAATGCGTTTCCTTCACTTCATAATAATACCTGAGCTAAAATAATCACAAAGCACTAAATGAAAGTATATAGTAAAATAAATACGGTTCTTTTCTTATAATAAGTTTCTCGTAATACGCCCCTCTTTTTCTTCTTCCGGCTTCATCCGAAAGCGTTCGTTAAATTCCTACAAATTAACACAAATATAAACTTCACTCTTTCCCTGCGTGTCTTCTTTCGTCGTTGTACACGAATGAAGAATAGCTCTTCTTCATTTTCCGAGGAATAATTTGATCACCTCATATTAAACAAATAACACTTGTAACACAGTTACCCTTCGGTAAGAAATTCTGAGCAGAACCTAACAATGTCGGTGGGTTACAAGTGAATCGTTTATAAAATAGTAAGAATTCACTTGTAATTACAAGCTTTCAAGTGTACCTTTGTGAAACGCTAATAAGTGGATATTTTTACAAACTTGTGAAAATTTACTTGTCACATACAAACTTGCACTTTTGTAAAACGGGCTGGTGGTTTTTAAATAAAGTATGGGTAGCAATGTCTTAACATTTTACAAAATTATCGTCAGCAGTCCGCATTGATTGAGAAATATCTGGACAGATCTACGAGCTCGAGAAACTTAGTAAGAGATGTGAATATGTATCTCCTTCACCCCCGACCTCAGTCGCACCCCACCACAATGCTGCCGATGAACCTGGTTACGTCCTTAGTGAGGACAGGCTCTGGAAATCCGCTCCCCAAACCCTTGTACTGAGTACATTAACCAAATGTCAGCCGAAGCTCCAAATATAAAAGAAATATATTCCATCACTATTTCTTTTCCGTCGAAATAGTGCACAAATCTATCTAACTCGTTGTGGAGAGCGAAATGAAAATATATTGGATGACGGGTGCCCTACTAAAGATCGTCTGTTAAGCGAGTGCGTAAAGCCGAATATTCCGTGTCGTTCGCAGATCGTCATCTCGGGCATCGCCGGCCGCTTCCCCGACAGCGACAACATCCACCAGCTGAGGGACAGTTTGATGCGAGGAGCCGATTTGATCACTGCAGACGACCGTCGCTGGAAACTGGGTGAGGCATACGACCCCACATGAAAATCTCCCATTTAATAGCCTCGCGTGTTTAATTAAATAATTTCATAAATGGAGTAATTTTTTTCTAAATTTCTTCTAGAATCAAGCGTAGTTGGTGTTACAATTGTATCATTTATTTGTTGTTCACTTTCGTACTGATTCATTGCATTAACCCATTTCTTATCGTTTCGTTAATCTCCCAGGAACCTTAAAAGATCATCGATCCACACCCCGAGTCCAAAAGCATCGAGTCATTTCGAAATGGAAAACAACGTAATTTATCAATCATTAATGTAAAGATACTCTGTACAGTTGATGACAAAACCATTATATCTCCCCCACCCCCATTCGGACTTCGAAAATCGGGGAGAAATACGGAGAAGATACTTAATGCGTCAAATTCAGTTTTCCCCCTCACCACACGAAAACCAATTTTCCTTCGATCCAACATCACCATATCTATTGCTAGTTTAGTATTGTAAGATCGGTATATTCCCGTATCTAGTGATAAACAGCGAGAAATGAAGTTCAGTTGTATTAACAAATACCTATTAATGTTTATTTAAATTTTTTTTTAACGTGGTATTATCGAACAACTTACAGAACAATGACGCGAACCAAAGAAAATATTTCATTCTTTCACTACAATGTTGTGAGTGAAGCTCCCATCTAATTAAGTAAAGTTCCGGTTAGCATTGTCCACAATGAAAACATTCCCACGCCATTGAAATTGAAATGCATGAGCAGTTTCCAACATGCTTCGTCACAGACGCACTATGAATGAGGTCTTCCACTTGACCTAACAAACACACGTAAACACTTGGCGCCGGTATAAGAATTCTTTCTCTTATTTGGCATTCACAAATATGAAAATAAAGCCAATTCTTCAGACATTCCATTGCAGAAATCCCCTTTTCTGCTGGTCGTCACACTCTCATATTTGCATGACGCCTTGTGTTAACTACTGTTAAATCTCTATAAACACTCCAAAATTCACGCATACATTTCCCTTACGAAATTTGAATCCAAGCATCACTTTGGACTGAATTATAATACCTTACATTATTACGATAGAGTTTTCAATTTATCAGAACGAACCAGGAAAACACAGAGCAGAGGATATTTTATTCCAAAAGATTTTTAAGGAAAAAAATACACAAGAAAAACTATTTGTTCGATGAATACGTAAATTCACACCAGACTCCCATTTGTTTCTTTCTTTGTTCTTCATTAGAGCCCTTTTGACTCCCGCACCAACGTTCACAACCTTAGATGAGATTTTCCCTCAAAAATCGTTTATATCATAAACAGAATCAGGGAAAATAGAAACATCACGGTTTAAAATATACCGCTTTCAACAAGAAAAAAATAAGTACATCATTCATTTTATTTTTCCTAGTCACATGGACACTATGAGTAATTACTGTGCATAATACGCAAAGGATTTATCATGAATCCTAGATATAAACACTTTGAAGGCATTTTTTTTAAATTGCGGCGTTAGGGCTCGCCAACATCATGGTTATTATTATAAAGTCAAATAAAGTAGTAATACTTTACATTCTGTAAACTTGTTGAGCAACTTGAGGAACATTTTTACCGGCGATTTTGGTCGATGTAGTTACGTTCGTGACATCATAATGAGTGGTATCATAATTCCCCACCTTTGAGCATCTCGTGCCAACAAACTGCGTTCCTGGCTTCAGATCATCCGGAAATCCCTCCGCGCAGTGGCAAGATCAACGGCCTGGAGAAGTTCGACGCCAGCTTCTTTGGAGTGCATTTCAAGCAGGCGCATACCATGGACCCCATGTGCAGATTGCTACTCGAACGCTCGTACGAGGCCGTCATCGACGCAGGTGAGATACGGTGGAAGAGATGATCGATCGAAAAAGGTCGATCCCATATAGAGGGAAGGACTCGAAATGGATGAAGGATAGAAACAGACGTTGACAATGTGCTTTCATTCTCGTGCTAAAGGAATTTAAGATGGAGAGAGACGACTCAGTTGTAATTAACACGTGCAATCTCACAGCGTTACACAAGATTTAAAAATATATTTCAATATTCACATTTCGATGTGACACAGTTCACACAACATACGAATATGAAATTATCCGGTTACCACGTAAGAAAAATACCTGATAACTTAAGGGTGCGGATAATTTTTTCTAAAATTCTAATCACCTTTTAAGAAAGAGTCCAATAAAAAGTTGATACATCGTTTTATGAAGAGTTATGTGTCGTTTGTTGTATGGTAATATTTCCATAATTAGGAAGAATGGCAACATAACGGAAACGCTAAAATATATTTTAAAACTTTTAATAACGTTTACGAAATGGTTCTGTTAACATCTATTTGTAGTCAGACTGTGGAAATACATGTTCTGTGGAATATCTTCTAGTTTCTTTTCTCCATACATCTACCACTTGGTTCATTCCGTAGTTTAAACTGTTTTCCGTAAAATATTTTATAGTATTGAAGAAAATAAAAATTTGATAACTTTTTGCAACTAAATCATCTAGTTTTAGAAAATGAACGGATCAAAAGTCCAGGGCGCGAGTACAGTTGTGCTCGAGGCTTGACAATGAGCGCTCAATCAACTGTGTGCGCTGACCACATGCACCTCATTCGGGTCAACGTCATCGTAATACTCGCCTCATTAGTACTCCACTCTTTTAACCCCTCGACTCCTATTTGAGTCTTTTACTACCCAGACGCTCTTCGGGGAATCAGGCTCCGAGAATCGACATCAATATGTCTGCTGCGTTATTTTCAATACAATGCTGTAATGAGGCAATATTTCGTTCACTTCCCAATTCCCATACATGATAAGTACAGTCAGATAAGATATCATAATTTTAAAATCCTATACAATAAACATATACAAAAAATATACTTAATGTTCTTCTTTTCCTTCCACAAAGTAGAGTACTTTTAAGAATATCGTTAGTAGCAACGGATTACCAAAAGATTATAAAATGCGCGACATATATTTTTCAACAATTCTTTTGATTGTTGTGAGAATATCAGCAAAAAACCGACCAATTCTTTATGTTGTGAAGCTCACATATGCACTTTCGGATTGAGGTCAGATACGTTGGCAGGTGGTATCGAGTTTAGTAGGGCACCGTGACGCGGACTAGATATAATATAAAAGTCTCGTAGGAAGACACGTTCACTCTCATTTTGCCGTATCATTTTGCCGTCACCGTACGCCGCTCTGTGGCCCTGTCCGGCCAACCCGTAGAGAACCACTGCCATGACCACCGAGCTGGCTACGTCCTGATCGTCCGCTCTAGAACCACTCACAACGACGCCGATACAGTCTGCCTTCGAACCTCGTGATCAGTGAGTATTAAACACGTATTACCTACGAATGGCGTTTCACTGTGGAGAGTGACCCCGCCCCCCTTCTCTCCGTCCAACCATATTACATGTCGTTTCTTGGTGGCCCAGACCGCTCGCTGGAGCCGATGTAACGCAAGAACCCACGACATCTGGTGTCAGGTTGTAGTTTGGATTTCGTGCTAAGAATCTCGGGATACGAACTCAGGACATGGTGAGTGCAGTGTAGGAGTGGACACAGCGTTCTGGGGGGTCAGGTTCCATGGGTTGTGAAGAAGATCGGCGGGGGAGACGTCGAGACTGAAGGAGAAAAATGTTTTTTATTTCTTTCCTTTGGGTTTCTCTTTTCGTGTTGTTAGTATAAGCTTGTGGTCATGTATAAGCAGCGAGGTTGTGGTGTGCCGTTGCAACCACAGATTATGGCGGTTGGGCATAGGGGCGTTGCAGTGCATCGGGTAGTTAGATCGATAAATGGCATGTCGTACGAGCAGATACGGTTGTTACAGGATGAATTTAAGAATAAGGTTAAATAAATCTCACAGAAGTTATATTTTTCTTTTAATTCTTTTGGGGGGAGTAATGTCAGAGTACGTAATAATATATTAGTTTAGTATTTTTTCTTGTCTGTGGGGTTTTGAGTTCATTGTTGGGGGTGAATTTTTCTAATGTTGGAATAATATTTTGAGCATTATACGTAGTTTGTGTGTTGTAATTAAGGAATAAAATGGGAATTATGAGTATGACGTATTATGGGTATTATTTGGGTAATTATGTAGTGAGAAGTGAGAAGGAAAAATAGATTAAAACTAAAAGTGTGTGGGGCAAGTAGGCTTATTGAAAAAAATAGAGAGAAAAAAAAGGAATGAGGGATAACGAGATCGCAGGTCGGCGTCGAGCAAATGTAACTAGGTCAGGAACGGAAGAGTAGATTACCGACCCACATTCCACAAGACAAGCAGAGTCTCAGCGGGAAACGCCGTGCGTGTGTGAGTATTCTGCGTATTCTGCAGACTGGCAAGGCAGTCAAGGTTGTCTTCGTTNGAATAAGGAGTAGGTTATGGAGGATATGGGTTCTGTGTATATATTATAAGATTAAAGAGTTGATTAAGAGAATTAAAATATGGGATGTCATATTAGATGTTTGGATTTTGTGTTATTTAAATATTTTTAATATTCTGATTAGTTGGTTTTCTTTTGGGGGTGTGTTGGGAATTCGGTGTGGAGCATCGAAACAATATAGTATTGAAGTAAGGTTGGAATAGATATAAAGATGGATTTTCCGTTCGCCTGGGAATTAGGACGGGAAGATGGGAAGATGATAGACTGGGGGCACACAGTCAATGTTTTGGAAAAAGAAGGTTCAGAGAATTCAGGTTCACCGGAAGGGAAACCGAGTCCGGGTAACGTCAGTCGCCTACGCAGGGATTTTCAAGTAATGTGATGTTGATTCCGAGCTTTTCGTGGGAGGATGAGATTTCGGCCGAGATTTTCCTAGAAAGAATAAAAATTATTAGTCACTTCAACAATTGGTCAGAAAAACAGACGTTGGCGGCAGCACGTCTCAGATTGACGGGAACTGCAGGGGACTTCTTACAATGCAGTCCGCATCTCTGGCGGTCGTACGAAGTGTTTAGCACAGAGCTCAGAAATAGGTTTACGCCAAAGGTATCTAGGATAGCACTCGAAAAAGTGTTTTCGAGTTGTGTTCAGAGACAGTCGGAGTCAGTCATGGAGCTTTCAATGAGACTCAGGAAGGTCGGGAGACAGCTCATTGAAATGTACGGAAATTTAGATTCGGAGATTATTCAACAAATATTTAATGAACGGTTATTAGCGCAATTTTTAGCGGGGTTGAGGCCTGAATTGGGACGTTTTGTGGCAGTGCGAGAACCTATTAACATTTTACATGCGGAGGCATTTGGAGTAGCTGAGGAGCAATGGCTACGGGACTATGCGGCAATGGGTGAGGCAACGTGTATCGCGGCGATTGAGAGCACTCGCGGGCCACGCGCGGGCGTGCCGGCATGGGGAAGGGGAATGGGGGAGGGGAATGAGTAATGTGCCGACGCGGCGCTACCAAGCGAGTGCTGAAGACAGAAACAGAATCGTTCGCTGTTTTCGGTGCAATGCGCTTGGGCATTTTGCGAGCATGTGTAGATCGAGGTCGTCAACATGTAACATTTATGGAAAAGAACACGAGGTATCCGAGTGCCCTTTTCAATTTTGTATTCTGGGCGAACAGAAAGGTCATCTTCCGGTATCTTGTTCAAAAAACGGGTCAGGAATGGTTGAGGGCGGGGAAGCTCAGAAGTAGTACTCGTGATACAACCAGCAGGAGGTCATAAGTTGAGTATTGAAATTTGGGGGGGGGGAATTTAATTTCTTGATAGATACAGTCGCTTCGGTTTCTTTAATATGTGCAAAGAAATTTCCGAAACATGAACAGAAATTGCAACAATATAGGAATTTAATTCGAAGTGCTTCGGGACATGTTTTAGACGTTTGGGGACAGAGTAAGATCGAAATGAATATTCAAGGGAGGTTACATGAACGTGAATTATTAATTATTGAATTGGGTACCACACAGTATGATGGAATTTTGGGATTAGATTTTTTAAAGAAATTTGATAAAGTTTTATATGTCCAGGGAGAGAACAGGTCAGACTATCTGAAGGACATACAGTGTCAGTGTTTTCCTCGGGTTTGGAACAGGAATTAAATGAAGTAACCACCAACGTACAAGTAGCAGAATGTGTAAGAATTCAAAAGAAAGAAATGGATTTTTTTGTGACTTAGAAGAAGGCATTGCAGAAAGTTTGCAAAAACCTTTAAAGATAATTCAGTTGGGAAGAGAGCAAAGAAAAGAGAGTGTGCACCAGTTACAATGGGATGATTGGGGCGTACAAGAGAAGCGTGAAATGAGAAATTAATGAAACCATTACTTCCAGAGCAGGTAAAAAATGTTTGTGAATTTAATGAGGAAGTGCAGCCAGTGCAAAAGTCGAATGTATTTGAGAATGAGGAAGTTTGTTGTATGAATGTTGTGTGTGTAGTGAGTGAATCTGAGAATTCGGAAATTGAATTATTGAAGTGTGATAGGCCGGGGTTTCACAGCCAGATAGGCAGGGAGGGAACAGGAGACGCTGAGCGAGCGAGGGACGTTCGTGGATCAGGTCAGGGTACCCCGAGTAAACTAGCAGAGCCAGAAAGTATGAATAATTGTAGTGTGAATGTCGGTCGAGAGAGATCTTTTTTTTTGTGGGGCTTTAGGGCTCGTCAACAGCGAGGTCATTAGAGCCCTTAAAACTTGTACAGGTAGGGAAAATGCAGTTACGCACTAGGGAGAGCCAACATGACTCTCCCCGCGTGTGGGACTCGCCGAAAGACTCAGCCATACCCACTAAAAACCCTCCTGCATTACAACTCAAAACACAAATTCCAACATATCTCATGACTTTCCTACAAACATTTAAAAAAAAGAAGAAGAGGAAAGAGGAAAATGAAAGATACCCTAGCCCTAATAGCGTCGGGATCGAAAAGAACAAGAGGTGACCAAGGGAGGTCAGAAAAGAGAAAGGAAGGAGCATGGCACAAGTAAGTGGGAGCAATGCCAGACTCAGCTCGCGGCCCCGTGTTCGCCAAACACGTACTTACTAGATGTAAGTCCCCTGGGGGGTCGAGAGAGATCGAATGATATAAATGAGAACGAATTCTTGGGTGAGCTATTAAATAAATGGGACGACGAGGGAGCCGCTGAGAAACGAATCATTCAAAAATACGAGGATAGTGCACTGAGGCAAAGTTGTGAGATAATAGAGATGCGAGGTTCAGGAAATACGAAAGAAGAAAATACAATTAAAGTATTAAGTCCACTCAAGGAAATAATGGTTAAACAGGAAGCAGTGGGAGTTTTTCGAGTTAAAGTGAATGAAAGAGTAGGACGGGAAATACTTGTCGTAGATACACAAGCAGAAGAAACGTTACCAGTCTTATGCAAGGTGGATCGCGCAGGAAAAATCCCAGTTCTGTGGAGTAATAAAGATCACCAAATAGTAAAAGTGCCGAAGAATCAAAGAATAAAATATGAATTAGTACAAGAGGTGGAACAGCAAGCGATATGCGCAGTAGATGGCGAGCCATGGACGTGGCCTCAATTACAAGCAGACAGGAAAAGGTTTTTTTGGAAAATTTTGAATAGGGGGGGAGTCCCAGAAGAGGTGAAAAGTCAGTTAAGTAGATTATGGCAAGAATTTAAGGATGTCTTTATGTGGGGGGAGCGAAATTAGGATCCACGGGGGTGGTAAAACACCGTATTAAATTGATGTCAGATGTGCCAATTAAGAAAAAACCATATAGAGTGCCACACGCACAGCGTTCGGAGTTAGAGAAATCGATTACAGCCATGTTAGAACAAGGTGTGATTGAGCCATCTTTGAGTCCGTGGGCAGCACCCATTATATTAATTAGAAAAAAATCAGAAGCAGGAGAACTGATTCAGTATCGCCCTTGCATATATTTTAGAGCGTTGAATAACGTAACCGAAAAGGAGGTATTTCCATTGCCCAATATCGATGAAGTTTTTGATCAGTTAGGGAGAGCGCGAGTATTCTCATCTTTGGATTTAAATAATGGCTATTCGCAGGTGGAAATGGAGGAGGAAAGTATACCAATGACTGCATTTTCCACTCCAATGGGCCATTACCAGTGTAAGAGACTGCCGTTTGGATTATGTAACGGACCAGCCATCTTCATGAGGCTGATGACCATAATTATGGAAGGGGTAATAAATAGAGGGTGCTTAGTGTATCTAGACGACATTTAGCGATATGATGACGGGATAAAACAGCATCTCCAGGGGTTGAGGGAAATTTTTACGAGACTGAGGCAGGCAAAGTTAAAACTGAAACCCAGTAAATGTGCATTTTTCAGAAAGGAAATAATTTTTTTAGGATATTCTATATCGCGAGCGGGGTTGAGTCCCATGCAAAACAAAGTGCAAGCGATCAGGGAATTTCCCATTCCGAGAAATAAAAAGGAAATACAGTCATTTTTAGGTCTTGCGGAATTCTATAGGAAGTTTATCAAGAATTTTGCAGGAATTACGAGTAGTCTCACAGATCTAACAAAGAAAGCAATCAAATTTGAGTGGTTACAACAGCACCAGGAGGCATATGATTGTCTAAAAAATGCATTAACTCGACATCCAGTTTTGAGATATCCAGATTTTTTCAGACCATTTATTCTCACGACCGATGCGTCACCGGGGGGACTGGGTGGAGTGCTGGCGCAGCAATTTGATGACGGGGAGCATTTAGTTGCTTGCGCGAGTAAGAAGCTCTCGCCTCAGCAATCCAAGTTCAGTGCCACCGAGTTGGAATGTCTGGTGGTCGTAGTAATGATAAAGAAATTTAGAGTTTACTTACTGGGTCATGCTTTTGTTTTGGTGACTGATCACAAAGGACTAAAATGGTTATTAACCCAATCAGAACCTAGTCCTAAATTGGCTAGATGGATTTTACACTTATCAGATTATATTTTTTCTGTGCAGTACCGACCGGGAATGCAGATTGCGCACGCGGATGCACTTTCTCGAATGGACAGTAGAGTTTGGGCATTTTTTAGAGAAGAAAATGATTATGAGCCTGTTTGGGATTGGGAACGGATTAGAAGGGAGCAGAAGAGTTGTGAAAATTTAAAAAAGCAATTTCAGCTAGCTCGTGAAAATAAAGCAGGATATTTTATCAATGAATATCAGATCCTATGCAAAATGCATTTACCACCACCAAAAGCTATATATACCATATGTGTACCAAAAAGTATGATTGAACACATATTAGAGAGATGTCATCAAACTCCGTTAGCAGGCCACCGAGGGGTCGCAGCGACGTTGAACTTAGTAAAAAGATTTTTTAATTGGCAAGGTATACATGGAGACGTAAAAGGATACGTAGCGAATTGTTTCAAATGTAAGGCTAGGAAAGGAATTAAGAAATCTCCACCCATTGAAGACATGGAAAGATGTGAGAGACCGTTTGAAAAGATATCTTTAGATGTGGTAGGACCGTTAGCAATGTCTGAAAAAGGGAACAGGTATATTTTAACGTGCCAAGATCACTTTACACGTTATCCGGAAGCCGTAGCCATTCCAAATCAAACAGCAGACACGGTGGTAGAGCTTTCGTGGAACAAGTCGTCTGTAGGCACGGGGTACCAGATATCTTATTGACGGATAAAGGAACAAATTTTATGTCTAGATTAGTGAAAGAGATATGTAAACTACTGGGAGTGAGACAAATCATCACGTCACCATACAACCCAGCAGCTAACGGGAGGATAGAGCGCGCGCATCAGTCATTCGCCGCTGATATCTCGTACTACATCGCACAAGGTCATACTAATTGGGACGAGCATTTACCATTTGCGTTGTTCGTTTTTAGGAACTCTGTAAATAGAATGACGAATTTCAGTCCGTCTTTTTTGACGTACGGGAGGGAACTCACATTCCCGTGGGAAACGATACTTCCTCTTCCCACGAAGCGATATAGAGACGAGCAGACCTATGGGGATACAGAAATTAAAAACTTACAGATAGCACACGAAGAGGCTGCGAGAATGGAAAGAGATAAATCACAGTTAGAAAGGGAAGTAATAAATCAGAGTAGATATCTCTTACCGATATCTGAAGGTTAATGGGTATTACTACGGAACTTCAAATTAGGAACAGGGGAGTCAAAGAAGTTTATGCCAAGATGGGAGGGCCCTTATGTTGTAAGAAGGGTGAAAACACCCGTCACATTCGATATCGAGCGTGTGTATACTGGGCGCAAAGGAAGGGGGCATCACCGGAATCTATTATTGATCCCAGGGGGGATATGGAGAACGAAGTACCTGTGTTTGTCTTGCCAGAGAGTAGAGAACTCACGGAACGAGACGAGGCGCAGGGAGAGGAGGTAGAGGATGTACGGGGAAGTCTTCCAAAAATTATATCGCCGTACAACCTACGTCCCAGAGCGAGACATACGTAATAATCTTCAGATTGTGTAGTGAGAGTCAGCAAGGATCAGAGGACACCAGCGCCAGGTCGCGAACAGAAGAGCAAGGCAGAAAAGCTGAACCAGTTGTGGAGCGCCGAGGCACCCAGAGTCACCAGCGGCGACTGCTAGCAGCACCGACCGCCAGCAGGAGACCAGCTGACGTACGAAGACAGTCGCAACGCTCATCTGAAGGGTGGGAGAAGAAGGAAGAAAGGTATACCGGGACTAAGTTAGAATCCGGCAGGTAAAAAACCAAAACAATGCGGTGGTGTCAAGTGATAGTGTTTTTGTGTATGTGGAACAAAGTGGTAGCAATTATGTTTATCCCGAAGAAAACAATTGTATTAGCAAGCGCAGAGTGGGAAATACATTTAGATTTGCATATACCAGAAATGTTAAGTGCGGTGGAACAAGTGCAGAAACAAGTAAAACAATTTTCAGAAGGAGTAGACATGATCTGCAGTAAAGTGAATAACTCAGTGTTCTCCAGTATAATCACAGAGTATAGAGATAGAGTTAACTTCGAGTTCAACGGAGTAGAAGAGCAAGCAAATGCTCTAAGAAATAAAATAAAGAAAAAGAGGGGGTTAGTTAACCTTTTAGGGAAAGGGTTACACTATCTCGCGGGAACGGCCACTGATGAGCAAATTCAAAATTTACAGCAACGGCTGGATCATTTTAAATCAGATACTAGAGCAGCATTAGACTCTCGAATCACTTTTTTATCAAATATTTCGGCCACCTTGGGGAGACATGACGATATGTTATCGGCAACGGTAAAGATCTTAGAGACAATGCACGAGACAGCGAAGGGTGGTCATCGAGTCATTCAGGAACTGACTCAGCTGTTCAGCGAAATGGGCGTTCTCGGTGGAAAAATTCAAGAGGGCTATGTCACATTGATGCAGCATATTTCTTTATTAAGAACAATGTTCCAGGGATGGATGGCCAAGATATCTATAGCTGAACTGAGAAAATTCTCCTCTTCAATTATCAGTCCTTCTTTACTTTTTTCCGTTCTGACTACCGCCATGGAGTCATTATCGCAAGGGTTGAAATTTATTGGATTCCGTGGGGAGGAGCTACGAACGGTCTATGACGTATCGCGGGCGCGCGTACGGAATAGTGCCGGGAGTACCTCCTTGCTTCTGAACCTGTCACTCGGTCGGGGTCAAGAGTTCAAGGTGTTTGAAGCTCTAGCGTGACCCACGGAGAGCGTGTTGGTAGGTCATAGTATAGTCAGGACACCTGATTCCTCTTATCTGGCGGTGTCGAAGGACGTCACCAAGTTTCTATTCCTGCAGAGGGATTCACTGGACAATTGTCGCGAGACAGCGGTCACAGTGTGCCCGGATTCCAGGCCTATTTTTCCTCCTTTACTCAGTCCTGTAGTATCGCGGCGTTGACGAATAACACGGAACGGATAGAAAAATATTGCGACACCGGCGTGGCGAAAACGCCTTACGAACTTTTTGCATGTGGAGAACAACCAGGAAAATGGTATTTTGCTGTCAGTAGAGAGATACGGCTGAACGTGTCGTGCAAGGAACATCATTCTAGGATTAAATTACAACGTGAAGGAAGTTTTCTTCTTCTGTTCGGTTGTATGGGTCAGTCTTCCACGCAAATTCTTTCCACCGTTTATTCAAATATACAATATTTTATGCCATCATTGGTACCGACAGTGCAACCCTGGAACTGAGAGGTTACTAATATTTCCACCCTCTCCAAGCAGGAAAATAAAGTACTTGACGGACTGCTCGAATCTATAAAAAGTAAAAACACTCACAAAGTGCCGTCTGTACCGATAGAAGAGATTAAAAGACATGTGTCCGTGTGGGAACATTTCTAAAACAACGAAAACACATGGAAGATAACCACGGGGAGTAGTTATCTAGTCATAGGGATAGTGGTGAGTATAACGCTGGGCCGGGGGATAAGGAAATGTCGAAGGAGACAAAAAGCGAAACCACAAGAGACAATACCATTGTCAGTGGTTAATGTGGATCCAGCTCCAGTACATACACCACTATTCCAAAATTTCTAAATAGCTTAAGAACACATTGTACATATTGATATTTTCTGTGTTTTTTAAAATTATTATTATTATTAAATTTATTTTGTCTACTGTTGTGATTGAGGAGTTATATATGTGTAAATAAAGAAAGAGACAGAACATTTGTTGTTGTTGGAGTATGTAAACAAAGAAGTGGTTAAAATAATAAGAGTATATTTTGTTTGGTGTTTGGGTAACAGGAACATGTCAAAATCACAAAATATGTATTTTTGATCAAACACAAAGAAATATCAAGAATTGTCAATTAAAAAATATATGTTCCTTTCATTAGATTTTAAAGCGCAGGCGAAGATTGTAAAAAATTTTTTTTATATATTATAATTGTGTTTAGTTACTAGTATTAGTCCTTGAATGAATGTAATATTGCATGCAGAAAGTACATATAAGGCTTCACATTACCCGGCGCGTGCTTCTCCGAGTCTGAGAAGACATGGTTCTACGAGAAACTACAACTGTCAGGCTTCGGCATCACTGGCTGCTCAAGAGCTATGTTGGCGAACCGTGTTTCGTATTGGCTGGGAGCTAAAGGTAAGCGAGGAAACGATTCAACTCCTAATTGACAGGAAAGTGTAGTACCACAGGTCTACAGCACCGTGCTACACTATATAGTTCATCGTTTGAAGACATAAATATTGGCTATAGTATAAGAAAAAAAAATAAGAATCCGCTTAAACAGAATCGCTGCGAATTATATGGAGTGATCAACTGATGGTTCGTAACGCAAATTAATTGTTTCAGGCCCCACATATTCTCTGGACGCGGCGTGCAGCTCCTCCCTGTACGCGTTCCACCAAGCGTACGAAGCCATGCGTTCAGGGCAGATCGACGCAGCGCTGGTGGGAGGCACCAACCTCGTGCTGCATCCTTACTTGTCGCTGCAGTTCATGCGCTTGGGAGTGTTGTCTCCTCAGGGAGAGTGCAAGCCCTTCGACGAAGAAGGTAACGTCAAGTGAAACTTCAGCCAATCAGAAATAGGGAAGGGTGTAGTATGATTGACCTGGATCATATTTCCTGCTTCTAGCTAGCGGTTACGTTCGCTCGGAGGCCATCGTCGCCGTATTCCTGCAGCGGTCCAAGGACGCCCGTCGGATCTACAGCACTGTGATCAACGCGGGAGCCAACAGCGACGGTTTCAAAGAACAAGGCATCACGTATCCTTCGGGTCAAGCGCAAGCAGAGCTCATGCGAGAGACGTGCAGAAGCGCAGGCGTCGATTGCGGTCGGTTGGCGTATGTGGAGGCGCATGCAACGGGCACCAGGGTGAGCAACCATCAGTCAATTCTAATGGATATCCATGGTCATCCATCACTCCTACAACTGCATACACCAGAACTAAACCACACATATATCGACTGCGATATCATTCTCCAGCATTGTTCCATTTCCGCAAGAGGTCTCTGAAGCAAAACTCCATCAACTTTGTTTGATTGAAACCGAACCACTTGTACCACTTGTACCACTTGCACCACTTGTACTTGCCAAATGCTCCTCAGACGCATTCATTTGGTTCTTCTTTCATCAGAAAATTGTTGCGAATCAGAAAACCTGTGCCTCTTCCAAATCAAAAGCAAAAATCAGTACTCGTACAAAAGTAACAAGAAAACCCTAAAAATCATTCAGACTGCGTTTGAGGAAAACATAATTCACTCTAAAATTTAACAAAACTGGAAAACACTTGTGGCATTTCTAGTACTACCATTGCACAAGAATTGTTTAAATTCGTTCTTTTAGGATCTACATAAAAAATCAAAAAAAGTAATTACTATACATGGATTCCGATTTTACATTTAGAATTTACCAGAAGATACATAGATATCATTCTAAACTAAATATTAAAATATTCTCAACGACCTTGTAAGTACACTGATCTTTTATTAACACTCACGGCCTTTCAACACCTGCTTTCTGTCATCATGAGTTGATTCACGATTCTGATACAAACACATCTTTAAATTCAAACTCCTTTCGTATGAAAAACAACATATTTAAACACATTATAAAAAATATAATTTCAATTTCAACAGATAACTCAAACTTGTTTTTCCCTTTAAAACGTGAGTATGTTTTAAATAAAGAAGGTCCATATGCTCTTCGTATTCAGAGATATTCCTACGTGCTCGAGACGCAACGACGTACAATATATGTATGTATGCAGCAAATCTTACATTCAACTTGAAAACTCTGATTAATAGCATTATTAAAGGGAAACTTCTTGATCACAAACAATATTGAATTAATGATGCAGTGAATACTACGTCCTTCAAAAGGTTGGCGACCCAGAAGAGTTAGCTGCGTTGGATGAAGTATTCTGTCGAGAGCCCGGACGCAAAGGCCCGCTGCTCGTGGGGTCTGTGAAGAGCAACTTGGGCCACACGGAACCCGTGTCTGGTCTGTGTTCCATCGCCAAAGTCATCATCGCCATGGAAGAGCAAGTCATCCCTCCCACTATCAACTACAAGCGCGGCAGGAGGATCGTGGAAGCTCTCCATGAGGGAAGAATTAAGGTACGTCTCCATGGTCTCACTTTCCACGAAAAGAAATTTAAGCAATAATATTCATCTGGGACATTTCATGAGAAAATGGACAAAATTTGAACCTTCATGTCTCAGGATTAGATAACGTTTTGCATATTGGTGACTTATATGAAACATACAAGATTTTCGATTTTTCTGGTATTCATCCGTTCCGTTTTTCGGTTATTCTGTTCCGTTTTTCAGTTATTTATCTTCCAAATTTGGATATTTGCGCCATGTCGTTGCATTTTGGAATCTTTAAATGCCTCTATCTTCTGAGACATGAAGGTTCAATTTTGTCCCATTTTTGTTGGAATGACCCCATTATAAGAGAAAGAAATATAAACAGAATTATCTCACCACAGCAAAAAAATATAGCTGTGTTCGGTCCGAGATTTTGTATAACAATGACAGGTTCATCATAACAATATCTGAATTGTTCCCTTGTTCAAATTCTCAGAAGCTCAAATAATGCACAGCGATGTACAAATCCACTATAAACATAAATACGAGTCCACAAGAGAATAGTATGCAAAGAATTAGTATTATAAATATTCTTTCTTGACAAGTCCAAACTGTGCGTTTCGTTTCTTGTTCNTGCTTCCGGAGAGTAAATTAGTTTTTTTTCCTCCACGTGGTCATACGCAGTTTGTACTGTTTTCTGACAATAAATTTATTTATTTATTATTTATGCTATAAAAGAAATTGGAATTTTAAATGTCANCGAGCTAGATTTATTAACATGATGTTTTAATATAAACCCAAACATCAGTATTCATAGATCACCTTTTAGACCCTTAAAGTTGAGTGTTTCGGAATATTGCTATAAAAGAAATTGGAATTTTAAATGTCTTAGAATCTTTTCTAGAAAATTTATGTTGCACACTTAGATTAAAATTGCTAAAAAAGTAACATTTGATAATTTTTTACAATTACGGAACTTTTGGACCTTATTTGTCTAAATGAACTTTCGCCCATCGGCCAAGAATTAATGACGCATTCAAACTTTGGATCCAATCGAGAGGAACAGTCCCAGCATTTGTACTTAACTTTTCAAAAGCCGCAGCTGCAGCACCATCTATCGCCGCAATTCTCTTCTTCTTCTTGAAAATTTAAAACTTTTCTCTGTTTTAAAATGGAAAATACATAATTTATGACCTAAAGTTAAAATTTTGAAACTTTTTTCCAGGTTTATGTGTTTTTCTGCAATGTTCCATGCCCTTGACTGTATTCTTTTGTCATGACCCCCCCCCCTAAAATATTGGTCTGTATCCGCCCCAGGTAAACTCATTCATAAATTGCCTCCCAGTTGGCACTACTATGTCTTCGTGTTCTACCATAAAATAACATTTTAAAAACATTGATTTAAGCACGTAGTTGATACGAGTAGTACTTACATTGTTTATAACCAATACCATATATGAGAGATTTCCTTTCGATTTATTCTTTATGACAGACGTTTTACAACTATGGTTCGGTAAGTAAATTAGTGGCTCATTTTTCCTTTGTGCATAATCTGCACGTTTCCTTACGTCGTCAACTATTGGCGTCGCATAAATCACTTTTTACGCAAGAATTCATTATTTGAACAAAATCTTAGTGTTCTTCAGTCGTCACCGATGTGTACGCGTTACCAGCATTTATTTAGCTAGTACAAAGAAATATGGCTGTCCAAGAAAGTGTCTTTTATTTTTAGGAAACCCGAATAGGATGAATCACACAGCAGTTCCTCTCATAGAGACTTTCTAATCCCTTTCTAATCTAACGTAGGTTGTGACAGAGCCAACTCCATGGAACGGAGGCATCGTAGCCGTCAACTCTTTCGGCTTCGGTGGAGCCAATGCGCATGTGCTGCTCCAATCTCCTCACGACCGAAAGTCGACTGGATCCCTTCGCGAAGAGGAACTACGTGGATGCAAAGCTCCCGCTGCTTCTTCGCTCCCACGCCTCGTGTTGGTGTCTGGACGAACACGCGAAGGCGTAGATGCGATGCTGGGGGAAGTGGGGCGCCAGAACCCTCCACACGAAGGACTCGTCAACTTGATCCACTCCATTCACGAAGAGAACATCCCTGGGCACATCTACAGAGGGTTCATGGTGGCAGGGGCAGAAGCAGACTCCAAAGTGCAACTGCAAGACGCGCAGGTCAGGCTCAATCTTCTTCCTTATATTCTACCCGTGCATTTTGAAATTAATCTATTTTATGAATATCCACTGTTTAAAGACTGAATACAATTAAGTGAATTTGACATGTCATGAGAAAACACGAATAGGTAATTGAAAGGACATTTACTTCGGAGAGAAGGGTTCTGGATATCAAGTATTTACTTCATAGTCAAAGAAGAAGTTATTTTTAACGATCCCAACTTTGGAAACCACAGCCTATTTTCACCACAAGATATATGTATAATCTCTATCCTTATGTGTCCATATCACCTTATTCTTCTTAAAGATCCTCCAGATGGAAGTCTTTATTACACCAAGTCGTGATTTCACCCCATTTCAGTATTGGTCGGGCGAGAAGAGGCCCGTGTGGTTCGTGTTCGCTGGCATGGGTAGTCAATGGCCAACCATGGGAGCTGCACTCATGCAATTGCCCATCTTCGCCGCTGCGATCCAACGTTGCCATGCAGTCCTCCAACCGAGAGGAATCGACATTGTGAGAGTCGTCACGTCAAATGATCCCAAAATCCTAGATAACATTCTCAACTGCTTCGTAGGAATCGCTGCGGTGCAGGTCAGTAATCTCGAACGAATGCTCTTAATACAATGCCACTCAACTAACCGCTTTCTCGTCTTCTTTTACGGATCGCGACAAGAAAACAAGAGATATCCGGATACAACTGAGTGTATTTGTATTTATTCGTGTTGTCCTCTGTAGATAGGTCTCGTGGATATCCTAAAGGAAGTAGGCATCGAACCAGACTTCATCATCGGGCACTCCGTGGGGGAGTTGGGCTGCGCTTACGCCGACGGCTGCTTGACAGCTGAGCAGACGGTGTTGGCTGCTTACTCACGCGGAAGGGCTTCTCTGGAAGCCAAACTCATCCCGGGAGCCATGGCTGCTGTTGGTGAGTATTAGACGATGTCTCAAACTGCTCGTTAAGGCATTCCAAATATACATGGCCGAAAATGTTGAAACCTGAAAAGACTTTTTCACTTTCTCCATCAAATGGCGGTGGGTAGCATTCCAAAAATAAATGCTTGGACAGAGGGTGCGAGGGGGATGGAGTAACTTCGAAATTTTAAATAAGAAACGAACTTTTATGCAGAATAGTATTAAAAATATTTTATATTGACTTGTTGTAGATGACGTTGCAATTCAAGAAAATTTTATCAACAGTTTCACAATATTGACGTTTTCTTAACGTTCAAAATCGGACTCATAAGATATTTTATAGAAAATTTAATATTGTAGCATCGAATAAATGTAAAGAAATCATTTCTGGAATTGAGTTCGTTTTACGATCAAATTTGACATTCATAATTGATAGCTTAGTTTTCAAATTCAGATAACGCACAAGCATTTCCATAAAGAATGAAATCAATTGAGAAAATTTATTCCGCAAATGCTCCTGCAATGTAGTAGAATATAGTAGATACGAATCCCATGACATTTCCAAAGCATAACGGATGTGTACGGTGTCATAAATTAACATACTAATACTTCGTAATATACGAAATAATAACTTTGACAAAATTAGCGCACAACTATTGAAATTTATATCAACAATTTTATTTCAGTGCATTCGACGTAACAATATTCAATTTTCTATCAAATTCACAAAGAATTGCGTTTTACGGTTGTGAAGTTTGCAAAAAGAAGTTGATTAAAATTTACTCTGTTACCTGCGCGCCCTATGAGATAAAAGAAATAAATGTTCCGAAAAATGTTCCTTCTTTTCTTACATACATGAACATACAATTAAATTTTAAGGTTTCCGTACAAATTTTGATGTTACCATCCCTGTATTTACTGTATATTTGCGAAGGGAAACCAGAGAAAAATACTTTTCTTCGTTTCACGAACATATTTCTTTGAGATTTTGAACGCCGAGACAAGTGATCTGGGAAAACCGAAACGTTGGGATATTAAAGTACCTTTGAATTCAGATCAAATCGTCTTGGTTATTAAAACGTGCTTGATAATTTAGCTCATTCCTAAATTCAAAAAGGACTTGAACGTTACTGTTGTTGTGTGTTAAGGAATGGGAGCAGCGCAGTTGGGTCCCTTGTGTCCATCGGACGTTGACGTCGCCTGTCACAATTCCGCTGATTCGGCTACAATTTCTGGACCTGCGCACTCGTTAAGGGCCTTTGTCGAGTCCCTCAAAGCCAAGGGCGTATTTGCCAAGGAAGTCCCTTGCGGGAACATCGCGTACCACAGCAGATACATCAAACCAGCTGGAGACCTTCTCATCAAATACTTGAAGGAGGTAGTCACAAACGCTTCACTTAACCTAGACATAATAGGACAGCGAGTGCAAGCGATGTCTGATGACGAATTACTCATTGCAGGTGATCCCATCCCCTCTCCCTCGCAGTGATCGCTGGCTGAGTTCCTCAGTGCCAGAAAGCAGATGGAACTCTGACGAAGCCAAGCTCTGCTCCGCAGAATACCAGACCAACAACTTACTGCGATCCGTGCTCTTCGAGCAAGTTCTGAGCCACGTTCCGTCTCATGCGGTCGCCATCGAAATCGCTCCGCATGGTCTGCTGCAAGCCATCCTCAAGCGGGCGCTCCCTGCAGAAGTCCTCAATGTGCCTTTAACCAAGCGAGGATCGGACTCTCTGTTGCATGTGCTGAGTGCTACAGGAAGGTGAGGCGCCATCTCAAAGTAAATGCTTTGCCACATTATCAGCATTGTGTCTCCTTTCTTAACACTAGATTCTCTTCATGATGAAAATCGAGGACAAAGTCACAGGGGCATATCTGGTCATTCTTGGGTCAATATATCCCAAATCACCAAACTCAAAATCCCTCTAGCAGCTTCCCCCTTTCTGAACGCAAACGATCACCAACTAACTTCTACTTCTTCAATTTATCCGATATTTTGTCCTCAACAGCTAATACCTGTATGATGTCTATTTTTTTGCCCCTCTTTTCAACCTGTCTGGGTCTCCTTGTATATATGGCTATAGCGCAAAACAAGGATCTCTTGATAGTTTTGTCTCATTTGCGAAATTTTGCTCTTATTGTCACGTCATCCGTCCCCACGTCGTGGAGGCGTGTGCTTCTACAATGTTATTGCTTCTTGTATTCCTACTATTCTTGATGCGCAAATTTAATATAGTCCATATTTTATTTTCGATGATATTAACTCTCTCTTTTTGCTAAAATTTAATGTCTTGCCTTTTATAATCTTAGTGATGTTCTGCTCGTTCCTTTCCCATACTTTGGACAATCCAATAGAACGTGGTCCAGTGTTTATTGATCTAATTCATAATCACATTTGTCATCTAACTCTATTCCAAATTTTTTAAAGTATACTTTGAAATTCCCGTGCCCGGTAATAAATTCCTGTGTCGCTTTTGGAGGGTTAAACCATTTCCTATTTTTAGATGCATAAGTTACCTTTCGGATGTGCCTCTTCCTGTCGATGCTCTTTCCCAACGTTGTTGCCGGGTTGCGAGTAGTATTTTGGTTATTTTCCCTCTTGATTCTTTATCGTCTTTAGTATTTTCTCATTAACCATAGTTTGTTCTGGCTGCTTCAGATCATACACCGTTCCTTAATTTTTTGAACATATAAGTCACGTAGACACAATGAATGTCAGTCAATCACCTCGTTTCAGGTTGTACAACTCAGGTCTCCAAGCGCGTCCCGCTGCTTTGTACCCCTCGCCGCAGTGGCCCGTGCCCAGAGGAACCCCCATGCTGTCTCCCTTCGTGCGCTGGGCGCATGAAGACGATTGGTTCGTCACCAGCTTCCGTCTCCGAGAGAAGGCTCACAGCGCAGAGCGTTATGTCAACTTGGCGCCACAAGAGGAAGACAACGAACTGATGGACGGACACATCATCGACGGCCGTCCTCTCATCCCAGCGACGGGATATTTGGTAAAAATAAATAGCTCGCTCCATCAACAACGAACACAAGAAATTCTCATTCATTTTACGTCACGTGGAGTTGGTGAACGATGAAATAATAGTGATCGTCTTGTAACTGTAAGTCAGCTGTACGTAAACTGTAACATAAACGAAAGGTTTGTGGGATCTTACGTTGAAGGATTTAACACACATTCAACAAACAAAAAGTGATCTCATAGATATACATTTCAATTGCGTATTTTAAAAGAATTTTAGCAGTTTAATCTGACAAGAAATCTCCCTCGAACGGTAGATTCTATTTTCTCTGAATGCAATATTATTGCTTCGTGACACGCTTTTTTTTTAAAACGAATCACTGAATATGAACATTAAACAAAAAAACATGAAGCTCTTCGCTAAGAAACATTGCTAATTTCTTAAATCCAAGAACTAGAAATTATAATCTAGTGAGTATATAATCTATTTGTATACAACAAATCGGTCAGTAGTATTTGTTGTTGGAATTCAAAATTGATTTTTATTCCTCGGAGCGATAAATTCACTCCCATCAAAAACACTAGAGATCTTTATCTTTCAAACCGCTCCTCTAAATCCAGTTTTCTTTCTATTTATATTGCTTCAAATCACCGTTAAAGCGAAAATATTGTTTTGCATTAAATGCATTTACTAGTAAATTCCACGCTATCTGTTTATTAACTGCAGTTAATTCAACAAGGCGTAGAAAAACTGATTAAATTACTTTCATTAAAGTGATAACAGATGGAAATAAGCATACGCAAAAATTTGAAGTAATCTAATAATTTGATTTAAAAAATTAAACAATACACATCTATGCAAATGAGTAAAAGAGGATATAAGCTAAATATTATAAACTAAGTTTTAAAAAAGAAGGAATGTTTATCTGATTTCGAATGTTTTTCCAGCCACGAAACACTTATAGTTGAACGACGTGATGACGTCACAGGGTTTTAACAGGGTTCTAATGTCCGATGTCCCCTCGCAGAAATTGGTGTGGCAGATGATGGCAGACTTGGAGGGCCGCCTGTACACAGAAACAGCCATCGTCTTCGAAGACGTTCGTTTCCTCAGGGCTACTCATCTCCCAAAAGAAGAAGGTAACAAATTAATTTTGGACATCACACACAATGTCAAAAATAATTATTAACTCTTCATAAAGTTTAGTTACCGTGTGAATTTGTAGTTACATATATTTCAAAACTATACTTGTACCTGCAATTTACATACAACTATTTTTTCTGGTTTTACGTAAACCTATAAACTAAGGAATATTTTTAAAAATCTCCATTATCAATATCGATAAATCACCTCTTTACAGTAAATTATAGGTTGTGTATATTGTATGCACCATAAAATGTGCCATAAAATTCCACTACATCTGTAAACTCTGAGAAACACGCATCGAATAGTAAAATTAAAAAAAATACTTTTGAATATTTTCATAATAGAAAAAAAGTATTGCAGCGAACAAAATTTTCAGAAAGAATGAAAAAATCCACAAATATCCCGCCATTCATCTTTCGAGTAAATTCTCACAAAACTCGCAGCGTAAAATAATCTCAAAGTGCAAAATATAGAAATGCAACATAATAGACGAAGAAGCCTTTGGTTGCAGGCGAGACATTGGAGTTGACTGTGATGGTGCACCGGGGCTCGGGCCAATGGGAAGTGTCGGACGATGGTAGTCCAGTAGCGACAGGTCGGGTGCGTCTGGTGGAGGACGCGTCCGCAGAGTTCTCGCCTCTGCCTCCAACGACGGCGCGTGGCGTGCGCACGGCGCCCGGAGACGTGGAAGAGACGGCAGCGGCACGCGTAGCCGCCGCAGCGGAACGCAGAGCCATGCGATTGGCGGACCCTTACTACTTCGAGAACGAGGTAGGTTCTTTTCCTGTACAAGTTAAGTGGCACGAAATATTGATTTTTAAATTCCAGATTATATTTCGTAGAATATTATGCATGCATTGACTGTCATATTCCTCATATACCATATCACAACAATGCCTCAAAAATCTGGAACGTGCTCCACTCAACTTTCCAATTACAATTCGTAATATAAAAAAAACTCCTCGTACTGAAAAACCCTACATTACACTAAAAATTAAAAAAAGAAAAAA
Organism: Laupala kohalensis; assembly: GCA_002313205.1. Classification (NCBI taxonomy): domain Eukaryota; kingdom Metazoa; phylum Arthropoda; class Insecta; order Orthoptera; family Trigonidiidae; genus Laupala; species Laupala kohalensis. The sequence goes on along the minus strand of NNCF01127567.1, from coordinate 308,605 downwards.
AACCTCAAACAATTATAATATTTTATAAATATTCATCAAGATGACAAACTTAAAAGATCAATCGGATTGAAAATATCTATCATTAGTTTGCATAGTACACTCCTTAAATATAATATCTGCAAGTAAAGAAATCTGCTATACAAGTTGAGATTGCATGAAATATCTTCTACCTTAAATTATTTGCAATAGCCTTATTGAATAATAAAAAAACAGCGCCTCCAACATAACGCATTTGTCCAAGATATTCATATTTTCCAAATTTGGAACTTTAAGCAACTGGAAGTGGAGCACGGTGTGTAAATAAAGTCGGTTTAAACTGTCCACAAATCGACCTCTATTCGCAATGCATTGAAAGTCAAATCTCAAGATAGGTTTTGATGTATCAATTTGTTAGTGAGTTATCGGGGGGACAAAATTCTTAACATACATACACACTCACACATACGACATTTGACGTCATCGTCAGAATTTGAAAATAGACTCTTCTGGGGTCTATTCTTAAAGATACGAAGAGATCTCAACTTCAGGTGAAAATGACGACGATCCGGGTATCGGGAATAGGTCTGGGTGTAAATGGTGTACAGTTGTGGAAGGCGAGCGGGTGGTGTAGTGGTTAACACCCCTGCGATCATAGCAAGAGTCCCGGGTTCGACTACCGACTCGTCACCATTTTCACCTTTCAACCGAATGTGGATATCGCATATCCTCTCCACGTGTGGAAAGGGTACACGGAAGAAGAAATATGTACAGATCTCAATATATGTTTTTTCGACCGACTACAATACTTTCCTTAATTGTGATTGGAAAGTAAAAAATATTTTAATGCATGCGTTATGTATCGTTCATTAGAATGTATCCTTTCGTCCTCGTTGGCACGGAATTGAGAACATAATTTCGTTCTTTGAGACCACTTTGATGGGATGAGAGGAGTAAATGAGCGTCTTCTCCATCGAAGGAGGACGAGGAGGAAGACGATGAGGTGGAGCAGGCGGTGGAAGCTCCGGCCAAAGGCGAACAAGTGCCCGACTTCGACATGAGCGCCAAACACGTGTACAAGTGTCTTCGGCTGCGCGGCTACAACTACAAAGGCTTGTTTCGAGGGATCGTCGCCGCCAGTCCAGACGGTGAGGGTAAACTGAAAGAAATGCAACTAGTTCATTTCCATACGGAATGACATAAACAAAAACTTCCCAGATAGATTCAATTTAACATAATAAGCGCAAGTAAATAACACTATTTCTCCGTTTTATATATAGTACTTAAATATTCTCGAAGGCCCAGTATCATATACATCGTACTCATTTTTATGATGTACTTCAAGTACACTTGACCACTCCATTTCTCCATAAACATATTCCGAAAATCTTGAAAATAAAGTGACACTAGTGTCTTCTACAAATTACAGAGTTTTAATGTCAATAAAAAACATAAAATAAAACACATTTGAAGAAAAAGTTTTGGTTTCCGCCCTTTTTGTGTGTCTCGTTAAAAATGAACCGATTCTTCTCACTTCGGTTTACGTTGACCGATTGTTAGATGAATGAAATTCGAATTAGAAGAATTTACTGTTATGTATTTAAACCGGGACGGGTCCTAGGGGTCAGACGAATCCTAATTCACGTGCGTTTACATCTATGAATGAGGAATGTTCGGGGAGAGTTTCCAAATCCAGAACTTTGCAACATTAATTTGATCCTCCAGGGCACCGAGCACGTATTCGCTGGAATAGCAACTGGGTGTCGTTCCTGGACGCGATGTTGCAAGTGCAGATCCTCGCGAAGGAATCCAAGCAACTCTATGTGCCCACGTCCATTCAGAAGTTGGTGGTGGATTCGCCCAAGTTTCTGGAAGTGGTTGAGAAGCTGCCGGCTGGAAAACGAGGTAAATATTGGGAAGAAATCAGGCAAACGATTTTCTTCTATTGAATTTTAATTAATATTTCGTGCGGGTTACAAAAATAAATAACACGGCAATCTTCTCATGTTTTCTTGCACGGTGATTTTAAAATGAATAAAAAATATAATACTATTGTTCAAACATTTTCCTTCCATTGCATGTGTTTAGTAGACTTTAGAAGTTTGTAGTATTTGTCGGAAGATCATGTTCCCATGGACAATTTGTCTCACTCATCTTGATTGTGCAATGACTCACGGTACATATGAGCACATTTACATGCCTCTTCTTCTTTACTCGGTGTTCAATAAATATTTTAGTTTAAGTATTTTCATTGAAGGCACGTATTCTTTCTAAAATGCCAGGATTTACGACTTTTTCGCCACTTCATTCACATCATCCGAATTTTCTACCTCGGAGCAGTTCGTAGAGATACGCGAGGTTCTACCGCACTCAGAACGATTCTTTCCCCCTTCAGTGGTGGAGGTTCGCGTGGTTCCCGAGATGGAAGTGATTGCGTCGAGCAACGTGGAGATCAGAGGGCTGTTCGCGACTCCCATCGCGCGCAGACGCACTCTCGCGGACCCCGTCTTGGAGCAGTACGAGTTCATTCCTTTCAACCCCTCGCCTAAGACGCCAGAAGAATACGCTTGGGACGTTGCGGCGCGAGTCAGCGCGCAGTTGACGCTGGAAAACCGCTCTCCGATCACGCGCTCCTCGCCTCCCTTAAGGGTGGCAGAGTTGCTGGGCGCTGGACGACGGCCCTTTATGCCGGAGCTCTTGGCCGCACTCTCCGGATTGCCTCTGGTTCAGGTAACATCATTCCAATCGCACTCACTAACCATGGAATGCGTTTACGATGAGATGACTTAGAATATGTAATTAAACATCTCAATAACCTACACCCGAAAGCAATCATCTCTGATTCCAATATTCAAACTTTTCCTCACTAAAAGAGTGCATTCATCATAAGACTACCTCCCCAGGTAAATGAACAGATTAACTTCAGACCAGAGGAGGTTATAATTTCATAGCAATACGGTACATACAACTTGAATGGAATATAAAATAATAATAATAATAATAATAATAATATCGTCTTAGCTCTCTACTGAAGCTATTGTCCTTCTTTTAAGTACCGTTTACAATTCTTCAGATGATATCACAGCATGAGTGAACCAAGCACAACTGACGTTTACCTTGTTTAGCATGAATGACAGCCAGCTACGTTTCTTAAATATAGGCAAAAGCTACAGTGTTTCTGGAGGCGGGAGCTGCGTTGGCAGAAGAGTCTCTGACGGGGATTATCATCAGCGATGCCGCCAACATGTCGGGTGAACGTGATGTCGTTATGCTAGTGCTGAATTCTGATGGACAATCCAACATAACGCAAGAAGTCTTTGCAGCCGCTAGCAGTTCTCTAACCGCAAGTGGAACTCTATTAGTTTTACAGTCTGCGCAAGCACATAGTGGAACCACCACTGCACTAGCCACAGTCGCCGCAACTTCAGGTCTTCAACTGGTTTCTCGCCTCAAGCTAAATGATGGTGATTCACTACTACTCTTTAGGAAGGTGAGGATTTTTTTTTCTTGTTTCAAATCGTATACCATACTTACATCACTTCAAAATACTCCCACCTATATTCACATCAACAACGCTAGTCAATTTTCATTCGTGCGACTTATAATTATCAGAGTATTAACTCATTCTACTTCTGTTCTATTTATGCAAATCAAATTCCGTCACTTAATGAATATTTGTGTACAACGTGAAAGACATTTCTATTCCTCCCATCAAAAGTAAAACGACAAAATAAGTATAAATGAAAAAATCCCTCGTCACTTAAAGTAATTCGATTTAGAGTACCCCATGAGATAGTAGTCATCTTGGGATGTATTTCACGTAACCAATCAGTTCCCAAAAACAAATGAGCACACAAGGTTTCTCATGTATCCACATCACACGCAAAAATTGATCAGTTATATATAATACATGGATAGTGAAAGAAAACTAGCGACTATTCAATACTTCTTTTAATTAATATTACTTTTTGAATAATTTTCAAGTGTCTCAACAAAATTTATAAGTTTTTACACAACCGTTCAGCGATAAAAACTCAGTATATTCCTTATTGCCGACCGTCCTTTCTATTTTTGTCCACTGAATGAATGGTTTCTCGTTCAGGGTGGTTGGAAAATTGACCCGAGTCAGCTCAAGGTGATCCGTGTGCCTGAGTTAGCAACAGATAACGTTGAAAGCCTGGAGGCCTTCTCGTGGGTGGAGCAACTGAAGGAGGCCCTCAAGGATCCCAATCCGGCAGAGAAGCGCGTGGTGCTGGTGGGACGTGGTCCACTTAACGGAGCTCTGGGTCTCTTCAACTGTCTGCGCGCGGAACCAGGAGCTGGACCACATCTCGTCAGGTGAAGAATTTAAGCTCTCATTGCCCTTCGGAATTGATCAAATGAATGATCTTAGACGGAATTATGTGGATCTGTTACTCAGGTTGTACCTTCTACCCGAAGAAGGTGATGTGGAGGGGGCATCGCTCGATGTTCTTGGCGTTCTTGGACTGCGTGAACGATTGGAACTTGACTTAGCAGTGAATGTCCAGCAGGGCGGGCGCTGGGGAAGCATGCGCCATCTTCAGTTGCCTCCTACAACTACAGTCCCCGTACGTCATGCGTACGTCGATACGGCAGTTCCTGGTGACCTGTCGAGTCTTTCGTGGTACAAGGGAAGGATTGATGTTGACAGGTGACTAGTTTATTTTTATCTCTTATGTCCCTTCCAGAATGTAATTCTTTATATCAGCCGAGTTGTCTCTATCAATCTTTCTGTTTATCACTATTCACGTTTCTTTGTTCTCTCACAATAGAAATCTGATGGCAGAATGTGATGTTCTTGTGCATGTCCACTACGCAGCTCTCAACTTCAGAGATATAATGATCGCTTCAGGAAGAATCAATGCTGAAAATCTCCCTCGTTCAGATAAGGTAAAAATTATCCATAACTTACAATTATTCCTCATTTTTACAAACACTTTTTCGGTTTAGTTAATACATGAATACATCAAAGTAGAATGATCACTGTAACGTTTGTCACAGGATTCTGCACTGGGTTTCGAGTTCTCTGGTCGACTGGAAGATGGACGTCGTGTAATGGGCCTGAATTTGGGAGGTGGCATTAGCACAGAGATAGTAGTCCATTCACATACCTTGTGGGATATACCGGAAAATATGACTATGCAGGAAGCTGCAAGTATCCCAGCTGCTTACTCCACGGTACGGCAATCAAAGTAATAACTTTCAAAGGTTAATTTGGATCTTTAAGTTCTATTGATTAGATGAGGAATATTCACGTTTTACATCTACTTATAAAAAACTCAAATAAATTTCAAATAAACAAGCACACGAATTAGAAGCGTTTTGAAGGATTAAAAAACGCGTCGAAGATGAATAAATTGCATTACTTCAGGAAGACTAAAACCTGGTTCCTTTTTTTAAATCAAAATAATATCTCTTAAAATATTATCATTTGGACTTTCATAAAAATTTTAAAAAATTACAGAAGATAACCGAAAATTTTGGTTAGATTTGTTCATTTAATCCGATAATAATTATTTATTTCTCATTTTCAAACTCAATAAGTTAAATAACTCAAACTAAAAGTTCTTTCGCTTTTTATCAAAAAATGTCAAATCTTGCGTCACTTTTAATTTTGATACATCAGAGAAAAAAACTAACCTAGGCTAAAAACGTTAATGTTTTTTGTATATAAATAGTTTGATATCAAGTGAAAATAAAAGAACAGAAATAATTCACAGATTTGTGCTACACGATTCAACCTTTGTATTAGTGAGCGGAGAATACTAAAATATTCTTCACCATTAATCTTTCTTTGCAGAGGGAAACAGTTAAACGAAAGAAACAGACGAATTCGAAGCGTGTACTGTCGTCTGTTGAATCATAAAAAATCACAAAAATTTATAATTTTCCAACAAAATTTATATCTTACCTTAAATAATTTTATCGCCTAAGGTGAATGGGAATTGGGATTATTTCTATATGTGGAGAAAAAAAACATCTTATGAAATTCATCTGAAATCAAGAAACAACTCATTTATGGAGGACAAAGTAAATAATGATTTTCTTCTTGTTGTTCGCTTAGGACGACGCGGAATCAACACTTAATGGCCTTCTTTTTAGCCCAGTAAACCCCCGCACGCAACGAATGTGTCTGTTTTCGTTGCTCAGACCACGTAGTATTTTGGTTGGTTGGTTGGTTGGTATTCTTTTCCTCCTCGAAACCCCGTGATTTAGTAATTGTTCTCATTATATATAACGATCTTGAAAATTTGGAGATCCCAATTCTTCAAGGTCCTTTCTCCGTTCGTTCGTTCGTTCGTACCAATTCGTCCTGATGGGTTTACTCTTCAAAAAGGTATGGATCTGGTGTGTTAGTCTGTCCCATAAATTGGATTCTTCGCATTCATATTGAATCTGTAATTTTGGGAACTTGTTTGTAGATTTCCTCATTTGGTTTCGGGTAATTTATTTCATTCTTGATTTTAGGGTCAAGAATTTTACTCATAATTTTGCGCTCTTTAACTTCTAACGGTTGTTTTAATGTTCTATGTTGAAGGTTAAGTGTTTCTGATGCATAGAGTGCGTCCGGTTTGATCACTGTTTGGTAGTGGCGAATTTTGCAGTTCCATGACAAGCATTTCATGTTATACATATTTTTTGTTAATTGAAATGTGGTTTTTATTCTCTGAATTCTTGTCTTTATGGATTTATTTTCATTACAATTTTCAGTAATCCATTCACCCAAAGTTTTTGAATTCTTTAATGCAGGACACTTTCTTGCTGCCAATTTTAAGTTTCCGTTTTGCAAAATCCGATTTTTGTTGTTTGTTCTTTTAATATTTCAAGTTGCTTTTGTGCACCTGGAACGGAATAATGATTTATATTATAAAAAATTATTTTTCTATCAATTTAACATTAATATTTTACATGAATTTAAATTTAAACAATTTCAACAAACGTGTCTTTTTATATTAACAAACACAATCAACTTTGAAGTAAAGAAATAATTCTAAAATCTATTGATGCTCGATCGCGTCATCGTCTATCAGCAATTGATAAAAATGCACTGGTAGGTAAAAAGATTGTCGTTCATGATGCATGTGTCGGAGTACCAAAGTCTATTTGGGGCTTTGCCTACTCCCAAGCCAATAAACCGATTTCTTTTGGCCACCGTGACAGAATTTTCCTCCAAATTCTTTTAGTTACCCAACGAATAAGCATATCGGGAAAACACGCAGTTTATGTAATTCTTAGAATCATAATACATACACCTTTCGTAGGCCGTGTACGCATTGGACATGGTGGGCCACATGCAAGCGGGCGAGAGCTTGTTGGTGCACGCGGCCAGTGGAGCTGTGGGGCAAGCGGCCATCACCTTGGCTTTGGTCAGCGGCTGCAGAGTCTTCGCTACCGTTGGGACGCACGAGAAGAAGGAATTCTTACTCTCCGTCTTTCCACAGGTGAGATCGTCTCCACAAAATTAACGGATCAATCTGACCAGTAAAGAAACATTTATATCGCATACGGTGTGTGCTCTGTACTTCATCCCAGATTGGAGTGTACACCCACGCAACAGCGGCAGTTAGAATTTTTGGACCGACTGTTTTGTAGAAATATACTGTCTACGTCATACTACACCCACTGGATAATATTTTGTAATAAACTAATCGAACCGCATAGAACACAAATTATCACAAAGAGGTGAATTGTTTAAAGAGGTGGCTAATAGGGAACTACTCTTAGTGGTGACGGAACACTAGTACACGTGCACCCCCTCCCTCCGAAGCAATTATCCTTCAAAAGGTTGGGGTGCGGGATACATTTGTCAGTTGTACAACTTTTATTCTGGACCTTTCTTATGCTCCATTACTGGCAACTATTTAAACTCATCGGCGATTCCAGCTAGATGCAGAAGACATCGGGAACTCCCGTGACACATCGTTCGAACACTTAGTGCTCCGTCGAACGCAAGGCAAGGGAGTGGATCTGGTGCTCAACTCTTTGGCGGAGGACAAGCTGCAAGCCTCGTTGCGCTGTTTGGGAACACACGGACGATTCCTCGAGATCGGCAAGGTCGACATGATCAACAACTCCGGAATCGGTGAGAAAAATCATACTCGTATGATCGTGTTACAGTAGTAATAAAATATTCAGTTATTTGAGTACTTTTTAAGGATAATGTAAAGAGTGTCTCACCTTGTAAAAACTGATTCAGAGGTATAACGACTTGGTCTATCTAATTACGACTTTTAAATGGTTGCTACTCATTTAGACTTAATCTACGACTTTTTCCAAGCAGCAACAGGACTTACAGAGCGAAAAAGTAGTCAATCAAGAATCCTAACATTAATATTCGTCTCGTATTCCTACTATTTTTATAAACAATCAATATACATCTTAAGTCAACTTCTCCGAGAAATATGGTGTCTGAATCCAACATCCGAAGTGAGTTAAAAACCAAACAATCTCTGAACCTCCGAGGAATTATTTCGTCAACGTTTCATCTCAATTCAAAGGATGCGTTTCGCTTAAAAAGGGAGTTCAAACAATGTTTCTGTTTGAGTTTTTATAGTAATCTCTTAGATCTAACATTAGTCTTAGATTATCATTAATGAAAATAGAAGATACCAGAGACAATTTGAAAAATAATGTATGAGCAAACTCCCGAAATTCAGGCGAGATAAACATAGAGTGCTCTGCGAGTAACATATAACTATGTCCTCATGTTATTCAACCACATTCTGCGTTCGAGGTCGTCATCTCCCCCCACCACAGGTAACAAACAAGCTTTTATAGACATTGTAACGTGTTCGTATGTATGTTACCCTTCCCGTTAAAAAAATGTAATTCGTTTTTCACCATTTCCAAGTTTCCAGTCGGGACAAAATTTTACAGATGGGGTGATTTGTAGAACAATAGATGATTATTGTAAAATAGCTCTGATCTGATGATGGTGGAAAATATAACCTATATTATATAAAAGTTTATGAATTTATAAGTATGTTCAACTTATAACAGGATAACAGGATGAGATGCGTTATACAGCAAAATAGAACGGCTTAAATGACTACCTATCAGTTAGTGGTTTTGTAACTTATGACTTACAATTTCGTTCATTACCAATTAGTGTTTTCTAAGAAAATATTGAATATATTGAATAAAAAGAAACTGTAATTCAAGGTAATTTTATAAACGTTTTATTTGAAGAGAGCTGTACTAAAGAGTAAAAAAACGTTCAGTAAATTCGAAAGTCAAGAAAGTGAAACTACAAAAATGTCCTCTCCTTGGTCACTCATCAGATGTGTAAGTACGTAGAAGATACATAAAATAAGTACCTAGAAGGTATATATGATGTCCTTCCGGTTCCAAATTTTTAATTGATTTTTCGTCTTTTCAATTTTGTATAAAAGCTCAAGGTCTCAAGCACGTTACTTTTAAATTTCTGAAAAAGAGAAAGAAGCGTTTAAAAATTATACTTCGTGTTTTTGTAAGTATTTGCACCTGTAATGAAAAACCAAGGAAGGGACCTTTTTGTACTTAAGATTTATGAATATTATTTTTACTTTTTAGTGTTTTAATTTTTAAATAAAAGATTGTTTGAAGAAGTTTTAAAAAGTTTATTTTATATTTATTATTTGGTGTGATAAATTTTTGAAAAACTATTGGCAAGAAATATATGATCTGAGATAAATCTATTCTGGGATAATATTGGGACTGGTATTTTCAAATATGAAATGAGTAATAAATAAGATTTGTCCAGAATATTATATATAGTCGAGAATATTAATCCATCCGTTTCTCTCCTGTGTGAAGGTATGCGAATGCTGCTAAAGCAAACAAGTGTCCATGGCATCCTCTTGGACGCCGTGATGGCTGCCGGCGCGCGTCCGGAAGTACGTGAAGTGATCCGACGCATGAATCGGCTCATTCGAGATGGAATCCCGCGGCCAATCAAGACACAGGTGTTCACCCGCAACCAAGTCCAAGAGGCCTTCAGGTACTCAGGTGTCATCTCTCTACTACGAGTCATTTTCCTTCATTTGTTGGTATCGATCTCTTCGTGTAGGATGTAGGAGAATTTTGTTCAACTAGCTGATTAAAGGGCAAATGCATGCAGTTACATAGTCAAATAAATCAATAGAGAAACATCATGAAGGTCCCTAAAAGAGGGAATCGCGTTGTGTTGTCGATGTTGTTTTGCCGCTCATAAGAAATGTCACGCGTAATCATAGTGTAGACATTCAAGCGTGTTAGAGATCCAAAGAACTCTCCAGTGAAAAATCAAATATCGAAACGGAATAAATATTTTCTTCTCCAATTGTAATGCAAACACGAAACTATCCATTAGAGTTCTTCTGATTAAGTTTTAAAACAACTTCGATCTTGATCTAGATGAAAAACACTAGTACAGCAATATATATAATTTCGAATGTATGGGCGTCAGAAAAAAAAATTATCGCAGATTAAGAAAAAATGTCATATCAAATTAATATCAACGGGCTGGAAGACATTTATTGAGAATAACTTTTCAAAACGAGCGTCGAAAAGGCAAAAAGAGGCAGACGTCGATAACATTATCCTACTCTCACGATAAAATGTGTCAAGATAGTAGCATAAGTGCATCAGCGACCAATATTACGCAGATAAGAAACAGCGGATGTGAAGGGTTGATGTAGTGAAGGAGGATGGTAAGTTGCAAGGAAGGTTGGAGTACTTTGAGAAAATCTGACACAGAGCAGTATTGTCCTGCTCATTGGATCAGCTGAGCCTTCAATCTCCCGTCCATAGGCGTTACGCGAGAGCAAGAGCTAATAAACCACTAACCTCGATTAATTTACAAACGAGCAGATTCTGAAAGAAACATTGACGACATTCACGGATAGAAATTAAAGTTTCAAGTCCACACAAATCTAAATCTTTCCAGTTTTGAAATGATATAATTTTCCAGTTTTCGAGAAGAAAGTACGTCCACCGCTATTGCATACTTTCTCAAAAATCCTGGAAAAGCTCTTCTATAAGAGACTTTAAGATTTCTTACCGCATAATAATATTCTCTCAAACCATCACTACGGTTTCAGGAAAGACCTTTAAACTAACAGCGCCATATTTTCTTTTATAAATGATGTAATCAATTCTCATGACCGTGGAGATAATCCACAAGGTATTTTTCTTCATTTTTCGAAAGCATTCCATGTAACCGATCACCAAATTATTCTCTCAAAACTGCACTCATACGGCATTCGTGAATTGGCGCATCAATGGCTAACTTCCTACTTGAAAGATAGGCATCAGCAAGTTGAAATTTCCCATGTTGAAAATAAAGTATGTCAATATTACATTTTAGAAACAAAGCCACTTACTTGCGGAGTTCCTCAAGGTTCAATTTTGGGTTCTATCCTCTTTTTATACGTACGTAAATGAAATGTCATCCACCATTTGTCCGATTGCAAAATGGTTCTCTTTGCTGATGACACAAGTCTACTATGTAAACAGGTCAATGCGCAAAACGTTCTATCTAACTTCTCGTCTTGGTATCATTCAAATCCTCTCATCATTAATGCTGATAAAACAGTATCCATGGCATTTCGCATTAGTGTAACGAAATCTCTTCCTCCTACACCCCTTTCGGTAAACGGAATCCAAATAAAAACAGTGAAGATAACACACTTTTTAGAGCTTCATATTCAGGAAAACCTCAAATGAAATTGCCATATTAATAATCTGAATTCCAAACTAAGAAAATTGTGCTATGCATTCCGAATTTTAGTCAACTTAGTTAGTCAACACGTTTCTCGCTGCGTGTATTTTGCAAATGTTTATTCTCATTTACGGTACGGTATTATCTTCTGGGGCCAATCCACTTACAGCATTCAAACTTTTAGTATCCAAAAAAGAATAGTTCGGATTATAAGTGCATATATATTTATGAAGTAGTCGTGTTTGTTAAGATAGAACTATTACATACCGCCTCTGCATGAGAAGAAATGATCCAGTTCACGAACACAATACTCACAATAAGCCTAATATCTATCGTCCTGGAGCGTCAACAAGTCTTTGCCAAAGAGGCCCTTATTATTCAGAAATTCCCTACCCAAAAATCTAAACGATTTAAATAAATTCAATCTCTGTGAATCCGCGTTTAAAAGCGTTCAATGTGCTATTGTTTCTATAATGTAAAAGTATTTACATATTTTAATAAAAGAAGTTAATGAGAGTTTCAATTCCCTAACAAATACTGTTATCCACATGAATTCGGGTGACGTAATTGATGTTCATATCTCTTACACATTATCACTCCATTGTTAGAGTACCCTACATTCTGCTTAAATTTATTTTCATGTTGTTTTTGCTCCTTTTTGTTTTTAATAGTTTATTTCTAACTGTACGCAACCTTGGCACCGTAGTGTTCATTATCTATGTAGCCCCTTTCATCCTAGCTCGGGTTATTCTCCGGTTTTCCTACGGGTAGTGGCAGATTTTCCTTGGGCGGAAATGTCATAAATACATTTTATTAATTTCGATTTTTTATTGCACAAATATCTACAATTTATTTTGGAATAATAAATGGATAACAGTACGTATTTATTAGTTTTATATTAAATAATTTCTTTTGTAAATATTAAATCCGCCACTGACCTTGGGCCCTTGATCGAAATTGATGGGATGGTCACTTGCATGTTTCCGGAGAGTAACATAGTTTACTGCCCCCAACGTGGTCATACGCAGTTTGCAACTGTTTTTTTTGTCAATTAAGATTATTTATTTATTATTGAAAACTGATATTTCCGACAGAAGTGGTCTAGTGGTAATGTGTCCGCATTTTTGATTGCCTTGAGTGGTAGAGAATGAGAGGCTTTCAGTTGGAGTTTCCCTAACCTACTACAGATAAGTATCGGATCGGTTCCAAAATATCCACGGAATCCCAACATCTCTCCTTTCCAATTCTCTCTACCAAGTCTCTGTTAGATGCAAGAGAAGGCCACATGGTCTGTACCTCCCCTAAGACATTACATAAAATAGACCGTAAATAGCTTTTCTTTCAATGATTAGTCAAATAAAAGTAGATTATGATCTTCAACATTAGATTATTTTTCGCCAATACTTCGAGTAAACGCAGAGAATAAACATAAAACGGTTCAATATGTAACGTAATATTAAATAATGGGAGGATGTTACACTTTCAGACTGATGGCCGCAGGCAAGCACATAGGAAAAGTTGTCATCGCTGTCAGAGAAGGAGAACCAGAGCTGGGCGTCACGCGCTCCAAGCCTATCACTGTTCCTGCGAAACCACGGTTCTACTGCGACCCTCAAGCTTCATACGTTATATCAGGTAGGATGGTTATTCCTCACTTGCACCGAAGGACTATTTTCAATTAATGGGGAATGCGTGGCACAAGAACGATTCAAACTAAACGAGGATTCTAGCATTTAGAATCATGGATCATAATTCCTACCCACAGCAATCCACAACGTAATAAACACAGGAAATATGCCAAGAAAAACTAACACATAAGAAGAGTTCAACTGAAAAAGAAATCATTCCATTTTTCATCCGTGCTCAGGAGGTCTTGGCGGCTTGGGTCTGGAGTTGGCGAACTGGTTGGTGGAGCGTGGAGCTCGAACGCTGGTGCTGGTTTCGCGACGTGGAGTGGCCACGGGATACCAGGCGCGTCGCTTGCTGCAATGGCGTGACGCGGGCGTGCGTGCGCTCGTACGCACTGACGACGCGGCGACGGCGCCAGGCGCTGAAACTTTGCTGCGTGCGGCGGAGGCCCTGGCACCCGTCGCTGCCATCTTCAATCTGGCAGTGGTGAGTTAGTGGGGAGTGAACTGAATGAGACAAGTCGATCTCAGAGCCACTGTTGACGCATTGGGTCTTCGCAGGTCCTTCGCGACGCCATCTTCGACAACCAAACTCCAGAATCCTTCAGAGAGTCCTTCCGTTGCAAAGCGTCGGCCACTGTGCGTCTGGACATTGCGTCGCGTCGTCTGTGTCCGCGTCTGCGACACTTTGTGCTCTTCTCCAGTGTCTCGTGTGGACGTGGAAACGCTGGTCAGACCAACTACGGACTCTCCAACAGCGTCATGGAGCGTGTGGCTCGAGCGCGCCGTGCCGCAGGGCTACCGGCCACCGCTGTGCAATGGGGCGCCGTCGGCGATGTGGGGTTGGTGGCGGACATGCGGGACGACGACAAGTGAGATCTTATATATCATACACGACTTCTTGTTCTGCTTGAACATAAGGTATTTGTGAAAGCGTCCCTGTGCTTCAGTACTTTCTAATAGCATCTGTGTTGGCGTTCCAGATTACTCGAGATTGGAGGCACATTGCAACAGAAACTGTCCAGTTGTCTAGAAACACTAGACATATTTATGTGCTATGACCATCCTGTAGTTGCTTCGATGGTGGTGGCTGAGAAACGGGCTGGAACTGGAACGGATGACTTAGTTTCAGCCGTTGCATCTTTGTTGGGTATACCTTTATCACATTTTAATCGATTTATATCTTTTCACACTTTTCACGTCTCCTCTGACCAAGAACGATGGGTGTAACTTGTCATATAGTTGATGTTTCTCGCTTGCAGGCTTCCGCGACCTCAAGACAGTGAGCTCCGAGTCATCTCTAGCGGAGTTGGGCATGGATTCCATGATGGCAGTGGAGATCCAACAAGCGTTGGCCAGGGACTTCGACGTGCTTCTGGCACCCGGGGACGTGAGAGCCCTCACTTTTGCGCGTCTCAGGGAGATTCAGAGGGAGAAAGCGGCCAAAGAGAAACAATCTAGAGCGGCCCCTGTCGCTGCGGCGGAATTGGCAGCGGCGTCTAAAGGCGCCGTTCGACAAGGTACGAAAACATTCTTTTCGACAACTATGCAATACTTCCTCTTTAAAAGCCAGTTTGCAATCAGGCCGATCATTCCAAATTCATAGAAGTTTACCAGTAGAGTTTCCTTTCTGTCTCGTGTCCTACCAGTCTCTTTAGCTCAATGTGTCGCATTCGATGAAGTTTAGTGCTTGAAGAATTAAAAAATGGCAAATAACTTTCTTCCATCAATTACATGTACTACATCTTCTCCCTATCTAATTAAGTATTGCTATTTTCTTAATCCACACAACTAACAGACCCGTCATACATGGTCCAAATCTACATCTCCCTTCCCACAATCACATTGTATAAGTAGCTATTTCCTGAGTACTTTCTAAAATTGTCGTGGTTTATTTAAATTATTTTAACACTCCTGCAGGAGTAAACATTTGCCCATACGCTTTCCTACACACCTCGTCTCGAGGATACTTTTCTCACTCTTATTCCTTTTTTATGCTCTCGCTTGCTGCTTTGTCATTTTGTATATTACTCCATTTAAATTCATTTCACTTCTCTCCTCAAGTATTCTCTGAAATAATCGAAACATATATGATGAAATTACAATTATGTGTTCAATTCAATATGTACATAATTAACAGAACTCCATTCATCAAATAATGCACGATACAGCTTTCTTACACATGCTTTGCCATATCTTCAACTTAGTCATTATATGGCAAGTCTCCTTTCCTCTTCAACTCCGTAAACTTCCCTTCTTCATCCACCATTAATCTTAATGTTCAACTGTAACAAATTTCTTGCGCTGAAATACATGCACGACAATACCATAAGTCATTCTCTTACCTTGGAAAGGAATTGTGTGCCAGGTGCTGCTAACATGGACGAGGCTGCTGTGACTGTGGCCGAAGGACGCCGTGCGATGGCGACCGAGGGTCTGCGTCAACTGGTGCGCGCCATCGGAGACGAATTGACGGCGGCTCAGCCGCTGGTGCCGTTGGCGTCGGTTGGTTCTGACATCCCGCGTAGCACCGCAGTTATCTTCCCCGGCGTGGAGGGCGTGGCGGCTCCGCTCGAGGCGTTGGCTCGAGGACTGACGCGTCGCGCTGCGGCCCTTCAGCTGCCCTTCGGGAAGGTGGAGCCCTCCGTCCCGGCCATTGTCGATACGCTCATGCCCGTGAGTACACAAACTGAAAAGAATCTGAGTTGTTAAACTGAGAAAGAAATGACAGATCGAAGCAGCCAAGTTTCAAGGTGAAATGATACATCAATAACTTGTATTAATTCTCTCACAAATTCCTCCTATATCTTCTCCTCTATCATGTCTAATGCATTTATCACCAGTTCTATATTTCGTATGTCACCGCACACCATTTGACACTCAAATTCTGCATCTAATCTTCCATACCCATCTAAATCTTCTTTTTCTTCAGCAGTGAGCTAGAGTCATCCTTCTAGAGAAATTCCTTTGCATCTCCATCTAACTTGCTCTGGGTACGCTCTTACAAGCGGATGAGCAATGTCTCTTTGCTCCACCCCACACGCAGGAGAAGCCGTCTGCCCCGTAACTCTACGGTTGTAATGTATACTGGATCACTTTTCTGTAACTCTACATTAACTGTCGTTCGGAGTTTCTCCTTAAGTGATTTCTGTAGCACATAATGTTATAGTAGTATTGCCTTCCTGTCTCCCATCACACGCAGTTCGTGATGCACCACTCGCTTTTCCAGCACATCTCCACGGCGTGCGGAAGCCCAGCGCAAAGCTGCGGTGGCGAAGGCTTCGTGTTTCTGGGCTACTCGTACGGAGGGTTGCTGGCTCTGGAGGCCGCCGCGCTCCTCGAGGCCCGCAGTGTAGCAGCCACCGCCGGAGGACACCTCGTGCTGCTGGACTCCGCACCTGCCTTCATGGGCGCCATGGCCAACCTCCTCATCACGGAGGGCGCGGGAGGAGGGCGCGCCAGGACGGAACAGGTGACTGAGCGAAGGCACTGGAAATATAAAACTGCATTTCAAAAAGTTCCTTCAACTTTGGAATAAAATGAGCCAGATGAATAGGTTTTCTCCGGTTTTCCTTCGGGTAAATGCAGATTTTATATACAGACTCTCTTCATACGATTCATGAAGAATATTTTCCGAATAATATTACGTACTTGTTAACTACTTTTATTACTGTTTTATTAAATACACATTTGTTTGTATTGTGTTGATGATAATTATAACACGTACCGAACTATTTGTATTCCTATCTTGGGAGTAAAGTGAAGCTGAATTTTTTGAATCCGCCTCTGCCTTAGGGCCCTTGATGGGAATTGATGGGATGGTCCCTTGCTTACTTCCGTAGAACAAAATTAGTATATTGTCCTCCATGTGCTCATACGCAGTTTGCATCTGGTTTTTTGATAAATTTATTTCTTTATTTAAAAACAATATAGTTTGAAATACTTAACAATTGATTCAAACAATATTCACTACAATATAAACATTGCCTCGTTTTCCACTATAAACTTGAGTTAAGCAATTTTCGATCAACTAAGAAGCTGTTTTTGTCCGCAAGATAATCTAGACACTTTTAGAATCCGAGTACTCAATGTACTATCCAGGAATACATCCAGACACTGAGTAAAATGTTTGGACGTTCCTCATTTCAGAGCGAGGAAGACGTCTCCCAAGCAGAGCGACTGCAAGAGGAGTTGCTCATCCACATGCTGCTCAGTTACTTCCCGGACAAACCCGCGGAGCAGATTCAGGTGAGAGAGAGAGAGAGAGACAAAGTCTTCTTAGAGACATATTGACGAGAGCATATAATTAGTAAAAACCGTGAAATCTAATGCCAGTTTTAGACAATTATTTTTCATTACTATTCTCCAAGAGTAGTTACAAGGTTTCGAGCACTCAAACCTCATCAGGTCAGTTGGAATTGAGTTTTACTCAATATATGTAAAATACGTAAACAGTAACCTACTACAAATCATTATTAATTACCTAATTTGCACCCCGAATGGAAGAAGAAATGTATTGCGCAGAAGAAATACTTTAAAATAATATTTCTGAATATGACGATATAAAATTTAATTTGTATTTTAAGTGTGTGTATATCTTTTATCTATCGTAGTATTTCATTTATTTGTGACATCGTCATTACAGGGATTTATCACAATTATCTTCCTAATATTATTCCTCAGATGTTAAGTTTGTCTAGGATATGTCGGTAGTCGCCACAATCATGTTCTTCATCACCAGATGCCTCGTTTTCTTCTCAATTCTCTGTATCAATATGTCCTCATGTTTTTTACAAGAACAGTGCCTCGTTGTGTCACTTTTGTCAGGTACAAGACAGCCTGTCCTCAGATTCGTGCAATCTTCTACAGCAAGCTATCAACGAGATATTTGTAGTTACATTGTTAGTTTTGTGCAATTGTCATCCAAGTTCTCTTTTGTTCCTATTAGCGCTTCTAACTTTCGAGTATTTAATGTATCCACGCTCTCACAGTTGTTTATAAATTCGCCTCGTCCATGTTCATAGAATGGACGACTTCCCATCACACGTGCGCGACGTTCTCGTCTCCTTCTTTACATAGGCACCTTCTATTTGGCCATTTCTCTATGCTGTGTTCATGTTTCCGTATCCTGTCATCATCTCAAGTGTTTCTCTTTGTGTTTTGAATTACTCTTTGTTCTTCATTGTGAACGTTACTGCCTTTATAAAAAGATACGTTTGTTGTCCTCGTGTTTCTTCGTCCCAACGTCTTGCCAACTGATCAGTAACTTGTCAACAATCATCTACATTTCTTGTTTTCTCTTTTCATTAGAGTATTGTCGATTATCACCTGTGCATCATTTCTATCCGGTGTTGTACGTTATGTACGTATATGTCTAGCGGCATGTAACTCAATAGTATCACCACTACTTGTTTCGAAACGGCGTTGCAGCAGCCAACAAACAAACTCTCTGTATGCTTTGCAATATCTTCTGGTTTAAAAGAGTGTGTACTCCTTCTTCCCAAAGTACTACTCCAAAAGTTATATTGGCAATAAGGCATATTTGTAGACCTGTCGCAGACTATCCTGTGATAAATTATTCTGTCTTCCTGCCTTCACTAATCAGTAGCAGGTATTCCTAAATTTTCTCTAATCTCCTAAATATGTCTCACAAATGATCAGCAACACGAAGTACCGTACTTCTATCAATATCCCAATCTTTTTTCGTCCTGCCTTAGTGTGGGACCACGTCTTCTTACATTATTTAGACCAAAATACATTGCTTTTTCCTCTAAAAACGTCAACCCCTTACCAGCTAACAATAATCTCAATGTTTCCAATTTCCTCTTTCTTCCACTGCTCTCCTTGAATTTCCTTCACAAATCACCACCAAATCGTTCGTAAAAGCTATGGATTCTACCTAATTTTCGCCTATCACATGATCAAATAATATGTTCCAGCATATTGTTCTCGATGATGAACCCTGTGGGCATCCTAGAAATCATTTGTTTCAATATATTCCCAAATTTCCTTCCACTTTGATACTTAATACAATAAATGAAATCTCTGAAATAGGCTTCAGTACGCAGCCAATTGGCAAACCTGGCAGACTGGGAATCCCGCCTCGAGCTGTTTGTACGCCTGTCTCCGGACACCGGACATTCCAAGAAGTACAAGATGGAGGCCGTGGACGCCATCTACCGGCGCATACTGTCCGCACTCCGCTACGAGTGGCCCGCTGATCGACCCAAACTGCAATCGACCGTCACTCTGATTCGACCGAGCGTGTGCGCGTTGCCACCGGGACACATGCCAGAGGATTACGGCCTCTCTGCGGTACGTTGAGAAAAAAGATTCAGAGCAAGAGAGGCAGAGAGGTATATCATACTTCCGAAAGGAAAATATGGAGCCCACCTTGTCGTAAAAATGAACTCGGGAGGGCAACATTCAAAAGGCCACTCTTTCAATCAATTCATCAGCGTACCGAGGATTATGTAGAAACAGTAGCAACTTTTGGACAGAAATATGCTACGTTGCTTACGCTATAGAATAATTGTGAATTTTATTTTCCATTCATATTGACCTCAATGCATTTGTACCCCCAGAGACGAACACCTAAGTTAAAAAGATTAATATCGGAAAACCCTTTTCCGACGTCTGTTCACTTAAGATCAAGCGAGTAAAATTCCGAAGCGAATGAATCTTTCCAAATATGCATGGTAATTCAGTTTAATGTCTTCTTCAAATCTAATCAAAACTAGACACTAAGATAAACATGTTTTATTTTTACAACGATACAAATAATTTTACGGTAAGTTTGCTGACTTAACTGAGAAACCAATAAGTCTTCCTCATTTGCAAAAACGACAACTATATTGTCGAAGCTNAAAAAAAAAAAAAAAAAAAAAGACTGATCGTAACCACTATTCTGTTTTTCTTCCAAAATCTTTCAGATCTGTGCAAGACCTGTCCGCGTAGTGTACGTACAGGGAGCAGACCACTACACTTTGCCCAGCAGACGGCAGACGGCGACGCTGGTGAACACAGCTTTGGAGGAAGGGCTCCGAGAGCTCAACTCCTCCCTGAAGGATGCCATCGCGAGTCCCGAGATCAACGTCTATCGAGGACTCCACTCGCTGTACAACTGATGTCCTTGAATTTAATAAAGTGTCCGATTCGTCGACAATTAAAACTCTGTTCAAATACCAAATAATAAAAAGTAACATTTTGTAGCAGCACAACATAGGGATTTAAAGGTTTATTTATTTTGGTTCATTTTCATTCCAGGGAGATGAGGAATTACTGTAGATTCCGACACAACGTAAAGGGAAGCAATAACAAATTCACAATTTACTTTATTATGCAGTTACTTTCAATGTGAATCTTCCATTCACACTTTAATCTATACGATGACTCCACTTGTCACGTAAAAACAATTATTGTCAAAGAAGCAGTACAAACTGCCATGTATGACCACATGGAGGACAATAAACTAATTTACTCTCCGGAAACAAGCAAGGGACGTATTCCATCAATTCCGATCAAAGACCCTAAGACAAAGGCGGATTGAAAAATTTTAGCAAACATTCCTAGATAAGATAAAAAGTTAGCTGCGAGTTATAATACTAATAGAATGTCAATATGTTTGTAATTAAACACAAAAAAATTATTTTAGTGGATGGATGGATTTCTCTAGTTTACAAATTCAAACAAAATCCAAAAATGTGTCATTTCAAGGTAATATCTTTGTGGACATTTCGGTATTCCTACAAGGAACAGAAAATGAAAAAAGTCTATTTTCTACAGATTTGATTTTCTTTTTCAGAATGTCTCCACAACGTCTCTTTCAAAATGTCAAACTGGGCGTTCTTTAGTATGTTGATTGAAATTCTCATTTCCTTAGTACGAAATTTGAATCACGTAGTGTCCAGGAATAGCTGCCTTTATTAGGTCGCGGAGCGATGGGGCAAATGTCTCACTTCTCTGAAAGAAAGAGCGCGTGATGCAATGACACAACAATTTTCCTCCCCGATCCTTGATTTGGGACCAACACTAACTAGAAGGTTACGATGCTCTCCCCCAAACTCTATTTTTCACAAATTTTACACAATTCTGAACCCCACATTAACTTCTACCTATAGAAGACAATTAAATGTTTTTCGTCATCACTAAATTATACGGTACGTGAAACAGACCAAACTATCTAAAAATTAAAATTTTATATAACGCATCAAATGAGATATGTACGAATGACGTCATTGGCAAGAGGTAATGGAAAGATAATAATTTAACTCGTAATTACGCTGTTATCATAATTCACAGTTATCAACTTGAAAATGGATGTAATGTTGATTGTTGAGAATAATTTAACTCGTAATTACGCTGTTATCATAATTCACAGTTATCAACTTGAAAATGGATGTAATGTAACGATAAATAACTAACACTAAGTGCTCCAAATAGATATTAAATATACATTACCAGGTCAGATTGAACTGAATTTTTCATAGTGAACGAAGTGTTGCAGACGAGAGTTGTACTGACCTGCTACACTGGTGCTTCTTAGAAGGTAAGTGATTCGTAATAAGTCTCTTCAAAATCAATTTTATGGGAATGCGTTTCAGTATGACAATATCACGAATATTTTCTGAATGCACAATAAGCTAGAGCATAATTGATCTCAATCAAAGATGTATTATTAAAAACCGCGACGCCAGAAGGTATTCCAGCGATATATTCGCTAGACTGGATTAATACTCAGCCAATTGTATTGCGGCGTCGGGCTGACGTGACTAGAGAGAATGGCGATGACTAGAGAGAACCTAGTACTAGAGTTAACGCGACCACAAGAAGAAGGCTACGAGACTTCAATGCAAATGTATTCGAAAATGAATAATGAAACCTTTTTTATTACGTTTCTCAGGATTCGGAACCTCGCTTCTGGTACTTGAATAGGCAATTTCATGGGAAGCCCTGAAATCCTTCCTAGCTTCGGAGAACTCTCTCCTCCCACCTTCCCGCTCCAGAGTAACTACTGGAAGCAGACTCAAAGTAACAACATAAAGTAATATCGAATAAATTTGTGAGTAGTTCGTTGTATGAACATTTTTCTTTCTCAGCACTATGACGTGAATTCACTCGATCCCATTTTCTTGCCTCCTTTTTTGAGTGCAATAGGATAATCTATCGGATAATTAAATTATACTGATCCTCGTGTTAAACAGGTTCTTGAAATACTTTTCGTGGATCACGGACGTTGTCTGTGACGAGAAGAAGAATTCGCCAGCTGCTTCCCACATTCCCCTACCTTCCCCTAGTAACCTAGTCAATAAAGGTTTTGAACGGGAAAAAATTGTCGTAAAGCTGAATTTTTCCCCACTGATAGACCACTTCCCAGGGATCATTTTCACAAAGGTCTCAAAGAATCCCCCTGGAGCTTAACCCCCCAGCCCCCCTCAAAATTGTAAAATGTGAACATTTACGAAATATTCATTATCTC
This sequence comes from Laupala kohalensis, assembly GCA_002313205.1. Classification (NCBI taxonomy): domain Eukaryota; kingdom Metazoa; phylum Arthropoda; class Insecta; order Orthoptera; family Trigonidiidae; genus Laupala; species Laupala kohalensis. The sequence continues at coordinate 285,822 of NNCF01127567.1, read as the reverse complement.
TGTTACTAAAGAGATCGAATCGAGTTCAAATATTTTTTTTTCCTTTGGTTTTATTTATTATTTTACAAAGGCGTCTCGTTCTATATATTAATCATCTTCATATTCGCGATAAAACAAATATTTTATTTCAGTGACCTTACTTGATTCGGAAATGACTCCTTACAGGGCCATGCTTCGACACTGAAGTTGTTTTCGCAATTTTTCAAGTTTGTTCAACAAAATCCGTTTTCAAGTTTTTTACCAAATTTTCCTATGTCCCTCGTGACCAAGTATCGTCCAATCTTCCACTTTAGCAGACAATAAAATATCAAATTTACTAAAAATATAACATAACTGTTCAAAAAGTGTTCAAATGTAATTTTGATTCGTTCTTTTGGCGAACGAAAATCGTGCGGAAACGACTCCAAGTTTGAAAAGTATTATTAGGTAAATTTTGGAAAACCACCCCTAAAGGGGTGATCAAATCAAGAAATCCGAAATTCCTATGGGTTAAATCGCTTAAATTTGTCCAAAGACTAATCGTATCCAAGGACAAACTTTTATCACAACATGCGACGTATTTTCAGTTGCCGCACACTCCATGACAGTGTACGTGGCGACAATACGGCCATGACGCATGCTGCATCTTTTTGCTTCTTACATCCTTATCCCCAGCGTTAGTATCTCACAGAAATAAATGAAAATTGGTAACAACATGAGCTATAACTTTAAACGAAGATTTTTTTCCCGTATAATTTCACATATAAAACATATTTCACAAAATCCAAAAAATGTCGATGTGAAAAATCGCTTTTTTCCGCAGACTTTCTATAATTGATGGATAATGAATGTTTCGTAAATGTTCACATCTTACAATTTTGAGGGGGTCTCGGGGGGTAAGCTCCAGGGAATTCTTAGATACTTTTTTTGAAAATGATCCTTGGGAAGTGGTCAATCAGTGGGGGGAAATTTAGCTTCGATGTTTTTGGACCTTCATTGACTGGGCCACAGAGCACATCGGAAGAAGGACCGACTCACCAAACTAACACTAGAGATGAAAAGTGAATGGCTTCATTCATTGGGAGAAAGTTTTAAATTTCAAAGACGACGATGACATTCTATCAATCAATTTTACAAAAGAGATTCTCGCAACTGAAGAGATGTGGTGAAAATTACATTCCCACTACTAATCTAGCTTTCATTTTCATGCGGAAAAGAAAATTATTGATCGATTCCTAATTTATTCGGCACTTTGAAACTAACACAGCATCAAATATGTGGAGTAGATCTAATGGAAGTGCATAAAATTTATATTATTTTATGTGAGAGAAAATTACTTCAATTACATGTCTTTCGGTTGGGTAACAAAGTCATCGAGTACGAAGAATTATCTCAAAACAAGAAATTATTATATATTTTTCAGAAGCGGAAGAAAGTGATTTGGAGTTTTGGAGCAAAACCTCGGCCCACAACATGGCTCGGCAAAGTCCTCGCGGGAGCTATTTGCTCCCGTTGCAGCCAGGAGACGAGGTACTGCATTTCTCTAGACAGTGACCAGACTGGCTCCAGGAGAGTCATTCTCAAATGTTGGCGATGGTATCCAATGATGTATGTGTGTGATGTATGCATGTTAGTAAATTTGTTCCCCGATAACTCGGAAACAAATCGATGCATCGAAACCAAACTTGAGATTTGACTTGGAATAGAAGAAGCTCATTTCCTCCGACTTCATGAACACACCGCGCTCCACTTCCTGGTTCTTGAAATCCAAAATTTTGAAAACATGAATACACGAATTTTCTACGTCCAATAAATGCTACGTATAGATTGCTACCCCGCGTTTCTGTACGTCATACGTTTTTTAGATCCAGTGAAAATGTATAACACAAATGTGATGTAAATCATGTAGGCAACATTTTCAGATCAACCTCTAAAGCAAAGATCGCAAAGAGTTTTAAGGTGGAAGATAATTCATGCAACCTGTGTACTAGAAAGTGCGGATATGATGTTCAGGAGAATAAGATGCACGTCTGGAAGGAACAAAAAGGTTTTAACCGACTGATTTTTAAATTATATCCCACATTGCGTTTGATATTGATTATATACAATGGTTTCTTTTCTGGCAGTTTTTTTTTTTCTTATATTTTTATAGTATTATCGGGTGATTAGTGCTATGATATTTTTGTTACTCTAGATTTATTCCTACAGATGTCCTCGAGTTTTCTCCTTCGTTTTCCTCTGTTTCATAAAACAACTAGAGGTACAAAAAACCATTGCACCTTTATACTTTCTCATATACGTTTTCTCCGTCTGCAGCACAGAGAGTGAGAAAAAAAATTCTAAAGTGAAAGGTTCATTCCTCTATATTTTGGTCGTCTTCCAGTGCTCTGTTCGAATCTTTGATTAAAGAAATCAATTAAAACTGTCATTGAAATATCAGTCACCTTCAATTTGCAAATTCAGTCGTTCGGTTTTGGAAGTACTCTAGGTGGGATTTATAATCCATTTAAGATGACAAACAAATTATTTAGATATTATCCACGTGAACTGAAAGCAAACACACAATCTACTGTCTACTTAATTTTCAAATAAAGTCAAAAAAGAAATTCTTTTCAAATTAAAAATGTAAATTTCTCTCGAGTGAAAATAAATCGGATTATCATAATCTATGTTAAAAAGATCATGCTGTCTGATTTTCATTATTGTCCCTATATTATATACCGCTTTTCATACCTCTGGTGTCCGTTCGTTCTATGAATTTACGATACTTCATATGATTACAATCTTCTAGTAACGTTAGAAACAGTATCGTAACAAGATAATGTAGAAATTTTACTACATGAGATATAAAAGAATCTTTTCATTAATTATATCGTCCAAGACATGTCATGTACAGTTCACTATATTCTTTGGAGAGCCATGACTCGACACACGCTTATTAACAGTTGGAAAAAGAGACGCGCTTTCTCCACGTGGAGTTGTATCTTTCCCGAATCATAGTTCTTCATTTATACTAATATGCTGACTGAGGACTGAGAGGGTTGGAATCGTGCATTGAAGACACGTCCATGGATGAGTTGACTTTGGCTTTTCTAATGCACGGAGTGATTCCTAGGAAAGTAACGCGTGAAGATACTTGACGTCGAATGGCAGGTAGGCAGAGAAGCTTCGGTTATTGTTTGAAGTACTCGTTAATGGGAAATGTAGCTTAGTGTTATTGATGCTTATCTGCATGGAGCGATAGGAGGTAGGAGTTGAATGGTAGAGGTTTTTGTCAGTAGGTGGACCGCTTAGCTGGGTTTACCAACATCTCGGCGCTTCTGGAGGTAGAAGTGAGGTTAGAATTAGAGTTAGGTTTATAGTAGCAGGAGGTGGATAGAGGAAGGAGGGTTCGCTTTTCAGTAGTCACAGCTGTATGAACTGGGACATTCGTGTGAAAAGCTACAAAGCTTTGCAAAGTACAACCCGAAGCAAAACGACATTTTCTACATGTAAATCCAGAGAAATATTTAAATAGTAATAAATAGCGAGCTTTGTTTTTTCAAATAAGTCTTTCCAATCACTGAACACAAAAAGAACAAGGGAAATCATGGTATCATTAGTTGTAAGTAATTCGAGACAAATAGGATGATGTTCTTTCAAAGAAATGTTATGAGATGGTGGATTAACAACAGTTATAAATTCATGACAAATAGCTCTAGCTTCGTATAACCTTTTTATATAACCTGGAAACTTTTAATGTGTAGTCAGCCCAATTACATCCATTACTAATATTTCTCGAATATTGATTATTACTCAAATTCACAAAGCTTTTGCTTGAAGGTAGTACTAGCATAGGTGGAATTAAATCACTGAAAATATTTTGCAAACGTTTACTTTGCAAACGTTTACTCCCATTTACGTTACGGCATTACCTTCTGGGGTAATTCCGGTCAGAGTATTCAAACTTTCAGAATTCAGAAGAGGATAGTTCGGATAATTTGTAAATCTCACCCCCGAAACTCTTTGTAAACCTTTATTCAAGGAATTAAATATCATAACACTTCCCTGCATTTATATTTCTGAAACGGTCGTGTTTGTTAAGACCGAATTACTGAAGTGCCACCCTTGCTTTATACGAAACAGTCTCGTTCACGAACACTATACACGCAATAGTAGTAATATTCATCGCCCTAGAGTGTCAACCACTCTTTGCCAAAAGGGACCATACCATTCGGGAATCGTTCTATATAATTCCCTGCCCAAGAATATAAAAGATATTATGAAATTGAATATCTTCAAATCCGCGGTTAAAAACTACCTCCTGCACCAGTGCTTCTACACTGTAAAAGAATTTATTGATTTTAACAAAAGTTAAATTCGTCTTGTGCTTTATCACGCCATTGCTGTAGTACTTTTTAAACAACTTATAACAATTTCAAAAACTATTTTCTTGCATGATTGTGTTGTCTTATGGCTCATATTAATTTAGTTTTATGTGTACTCAACATTGGCACGGTTGTGTACATAAATTCTGTAGCCCCATCCTGGCCCGGGTTTTTCTCCGGTTTTCCTTCGGGTAGAGGCGGATTTATCATAATGGTTCTCTAGACTTTGTCTAGGGGCGTGTTTATTGTAACAATAAATCGTGAATTTAGTGTTTTTTCAACTCTTATGATTTTTAAACACTATACTCAGAATAATCTATAGTTCGATAATAACTTGTACATGTAAATTTACAAACATATTTGCGTTAAATTACAAACATATTGACATTATATATGTATTATAACTCGCAGCTAACTTTTTATCTTATCTAGGAACTTTTGCTGAATTTTTTGAATCCGCCTCTGCCTTAGGGCCCTTGATCGGAATTGATGGGATGGTCCCTTGCTTGCTTCCGGAGAGTAAATTAGTTTATTTTTCCTCCACGTGGTCATACGCAGTTTGTACTGTTTTTTGACAATAAATTTATTATTATTATTATCTTAAATCAGCAAAAGAATAAACAGACTGACATGTGATTATTGTGTAATACATTGCGTCTCATGGAGGAAATATTTACACGAAAGTGACAGAAGTTTACTTTGATTTGTAGAAAGTTTTTCGTAGTATTTTTTTACATCACTTTTATCTACAGGTCACCGAATATCTGAGAATGATATTTGACTTTTTCCTTTGAGGTGAGATGAGGCATAAATCAAGAAACCCTTTCGCTCGGCCGCCATGTTTGTACTTTTGTGCTCTTGTGCATTTCTGACGAGTCAAATGAGTTCCTGAACTATATTATTAACTATTAGATAGAAATTAATTCACGTATTTTTCTTACTTCTTATTCATACGGTTGTTTTTCAAACAATAAGAATACAAATAAATAAAGAAGAAGAGACAATAGATACTGCCCCGTGAATGGACTGAACTTGACTGTGAAGGCGCTGAGATCCGAGAAGTAAGTAAAAGTAGATGTGAGAGCGATGTCGCTTTGTAGGTGGTGATCTCTGGGGTCGCGGGTCGCTTCCCGGAGAGTGACAACATGAAGCAATTCAGAGACAACCTCATGCGAGGAGCAGATCTGCTCTCAGACGACGATCGTCGCTGGAAGAGAGGTGAGTGCAGAGAGCTTTCCTCGCTTTCGTTTCATCGCAGATGCAACACGACGACTAATACCCTGCGTTCCTTTCTTAGCAGATAATTACTTTTCTATCAGTTTATTCTTCCTCGCATACGTTCAACTTGGCATCTACTTCTTTACAATTCTCTTCTCCGGCAGCGTTTATGTACACTCTCAATTCCCGCCTCGCCCCTCCACAGATACACAAGTCACGTGCTATATACGCTACACCTCTATAGAGTCTAGTTCCTTTTTTGCAAGTTTGAACGACTTCCCATTTGTTTGAGAAAACCTGAAAGAATTGATAAAATAAAAGGTATTTCGTTCACGCGTTTCCTTTGACAAACTAATAAACAATTTGTTTATAATTTTTATTTGGTAGCCTTTATCTGTTTTACTTATTGTTTTATCACCTATTACAACTTGTGCTTCTCTCATTCCCGAAAACTGCATGAAAGTAAGATACATTTGAAACATGTAAACCCATGCTTTTAGTTCCAAAAATATTAGGTAGCGAACAACCAACCAAACTTTTCTTTGGTCGATCAGTTATAAAGTTCCATTGTACGTCACTTCTCTTTTCATTTGTAGTATTTTTAAATGGGAGGGAAATGTAGCTCAGTGCTGTTGAAGCTTATTTACATGGAACGATAGGAGGTAGGAGTTGGGTGGTAGGCTATTGTCAGTAGGTTGGCCACTTAGCTGGGTTTACCAACAACTTGACCCACGTGGAGGGGTTAGTAGGAGTCGTCAGTAACAGTTAGAGTTATTGATACTAGGAGGAGCTGGATAGAGGAAGGAAGGTTTGCTTTTCAGTAGTCACTGCTATATGAACTGGGACATTCATATGAAAAGCTGTAATATTTTCTGGTCCCATCGGGAATCGAACCCGGGATGACTTAGTTGAAGAGCGAGAACGCTACCACTTGAAGCACCAGAGGGGCTGCACGTCACTTACTCGCACGTGATTCACAAATTAACACCAGAAATATCACGAAATGAGTCGAAATAAAATTGATATTTCTTAAGAGACGATTTATATTTTGAAGTCACTAAAAGAGGAAACCAGAGGAAACATTTCATCTTTCTCCTTCGTCAGTCGACAAGATGTTTTCTACTCCGTGACTCAAACGAGTCCTTTGTTCTTCTTTCAGATCGTCCCGACCTCCCGTTGCGCGCCGGCAAAATGAATCGCGTGGAGAAGTTCGACACGAGCTTCTTCAGTGTGCACTTCAAGCAGGCGAACGGCATGGATCCTATGAGTCGACTGCTTCTGGAACGCAGCTTCGAAGCTATCGTCGATGCGGGTACGACAAAGTAAATTATTTCTCTATCTACTGGCGAATTCCAACTCAAAACGAAGCGATAATATTTGTTTCTCATTTCTCATTCTTTATAAACAAACTACGTGCCACGTTATTTACCTTTTGAGGGGCGAGGAGATTGTCCTTCGCATCATATGTATCAAGGTATTCAACCTCACATATCCTATGTATAGATTCAACGAAATATGTGACGGATATTTTGTACTTTACTTTCTAAACGACTCATTTGTTCATCCTGTATCATATGCTCAATGTGGTTCTGCCAGATGATGTCAATCAAATCATTCATAAATTTTGAATTATCTTCTCGTTTACAATTAAATTACTTTGGTATCTCAGTTTTATGAATAATTCTAATTAGTAATAATTATAATAAAGAAATTAATATATACTATGAACCTGCTCGACTCCGATTCTAAGCAGCATCGCCTGCCATCAGCCTGTATGCCCATGTCGTGGATAGCCATGGCGTACAAAAGTTTAAATATCTCTTCAAAATGTCCGGTGACCTCCGTAAATAAATATTTTAAAAATAAATATAGGTCTTTTGTTACTTCGGTTTTTTTAAGATTACCGATATCCGTATTGCACCCACTTATATAAATTTTAGACGCCCAAAAGATTTCATTGTTTGTCGGCAAACTCCCTTAAAGAAAGAAGAATTTGCATATTTCTTAAGAAAAACCTACACTCGCCAAATGAATTTTGTCGACAAAAGAACTATATTGAAACTACGCTGCAAACCTTGATTTCAGGAGTGAATCCCCGCTCGCTGTGTGGAACGTCCTTGGGCGTGTACATCGGCATCAGCTTCACAGAATCCGAATCCACGCTTATCTACAGCGAGAAACACATGACAGAGCAAGCCATCACGGGATGCTCCCGGGCGTTGGTGGCTAATCGGATTTCCTATTGGCTGGGTACTAACGGTAAGTAAGAAACCACACGCACGCACGCGCATTCCCAAGTGGAGCAGTGGAGCAGTGGAGCACGCGCTCTTTGCATGCGCAGGTCCCAGCATGGCCATCGACTCGGCGTGCAGCTCCTCCTTGTACGCTCTGAAGCAGGCGTACGACGCGCTACGAGCGGGCTTCATCGACGCAGCCCTCGTGGGAGGCAGCAACATCCTCTTGAACCCCAAACTGACGCAGCTCTTCATGCGCTTGGGAGTGCTTTCCAAAGAGAGTGTCAACAGACCCTTCGACGACGCAGGTACCAAACGTCGTCCAAGTCGTATTCATTAAATATTCTCGAATACTTGCGCAGCCAGAGTCGTGTGGCGCTAGGTAATCCAGTCGGTCGTAGTAACTCGACGTTTCGGCTGCCACGCTGCAACCACCGACAGAGTCGTTTTTGAAGAATGCAGCAGCACGATAGGGGAATCGTCAAGTCACTACCGCCAGACGCGGTACCAAAAAGAAAGCCTTACTCACGTTGAAAATCAGTATCACAATTTTGAAATCTTTTTCAATGCATTAATTAAATGTGACAAGTATTTTAAAAAATGTACGTATACGTCGGGCGCTGATATGTGACGAGAGTAAAAAAACTTCATGAACACCGATAGGCTTATTACTTGGAACATCGGATGTTTGCAGCAGTCCTCGACATGAATGAAGATTCTCTGTTGTTGCAGGCGACGGCTTCGTGCGCGCAGAGGCCATCGTGGTGGTGTTCCTGCAGCGAGCGAAAGACGCGCGCCGCATCTACGCCTCGGTGCTGAACGCGGGAACCAACTGCGACGGCTTCAAGGAACAAGGGATCACTTGCCCTTCGGGGAGAGTGCAGGCGGAGCTCATGCGGGAGACGTGCGCGCGCGCGGGCGTCGATCCCGCGACGGTGGAGTACATCGAGGCCCACGCCACCGGCACCAAAGTGAGCGCGCTTCGCGTTTTGCCTTTATTCGAGAGACAGATTACCTCAACAGGAACATTAACTAAGCATTGTTTATTCAAAATAATAAACTGGCAATTGATAGAATCAAGATTTATTTCTTTAAAAAAGTGTTCTTGTGCTCAAGTTGGAATTAGTACTAAATAGTAAAAATACATTATTTACAGATTTTTTTATTGTTGTATTTGTAAATGGGAAATGTAGCTAAGTGCTATTGAAGCATATCTACATGGAGCGATAGGAAGTAGGAGCTGGGCTTATGCTAGTAAGTGGGCAGTAGAGCTGGTTTTGCCAACAACATGGCCCACGTGGAGGGGTTAGCAGAAGTAGTTAGTAATAACAAGAGGTGGATAGAAGGAGGGTTCGCTTTTTAATAGTGACAGCAATCCATATCAACTGCGACATTGAAACCTACATTATTTTTCTGGCCCCGGCGGGAATTGAACCTGGAATGACTCAGTCGCAAGAAAGCAAGCTAGCCCTGAGTCACTAGAGGAGCCATTTACAGATCTGACATACTTAGTCTCCCACACACTCAGTTTTCCTCTGCTTAAGAACTACAAGGGCTGCTCCCTTCCTCTTTCACACGAAAATAAATTTTGTCATTAAAAATCAGGTGTACTTGAAAAAAAATTCTGCTGAAAAGTGGACATTGTTTTGTTGTTGCGAACACAAGGTAGGCGATCCGGAAGAATGCGAGGCGATCGACGCGGTGTACCATCGCGAGGCCGCGCGAGCAGCGCCTCTGCGGGTGGGGTCCGTCAAGAGCAACATGGGCCACGCGGAGCCTGCGTCCGCGCTGTGTTCCTTGGCCAAAGTGCTCATCGCGTTGGAAGAACGGCTCATCCCTCCCACGATCCACTTCGAAAATCCAAGGACCACGATTCCATCGCTGATGGAAGGGAGACTCAAGGTACGTTCATCACAACCACGAGTGAATGTGAGCAAATATATATTTAATTTTGCTCATACTGATTCCTTGTAGTCTTTTATAGCACCAGTTTATAGTTCTTCAAATTAAATTACATCAATGCTTGCTTAAAATTAAAGTTATAATAATAAAATAATTTTAATTAAGTCAGCGTAGTCAGTAGTGGGTAGAGTACAGCGCTGAGTTGCTGGCTGTACGTCCGGGGTTTCGATCCCCGGTGAGGTGGAAATTTTTCATCACACCTCACCATCAAGACTGACTCCCAGGCCTACTCAGTCTGCTGTAAAATGAGTACCAGGGTCTATCCTGGGGGTCAAACCGGCCGGAGCGAGATGCTGACCAAATCACGTCCTAGTGCCGAGGTCAAAGAAATTGTGGAGCTCTACCCTCTACAACTTCCATGGGCACCTTGGGGGTCTGTTGCGGGAGAGTTTGACTAGACTTTTTTTAAACATAATTTTAATATTAATAATTTTCCTCTGGGCACTTTGATCACAATTGATGTGATGGTCTCATGTTTAGCATCTGATCCTCCGACTGTTTATAGGCAGTTTAGAACAGCTTTTTGGGCAATAAATAAATATTTATGTTAATGTCCAATGTTTTATGAGGTGGTGACAGAGCCAACTCCTTTGAACGGTGGCGTGGTGGGAATCAATTCCTTCGGTCTCGGTGGAGCCAATGCTCATGTGCTGCTCCAATCTCCTCACGACCGAAAACCTTCCGTTCGCGAAGAGGAACTACGTGGATGCAAAGCTCCCGCTTCTTCTTCGCTCCCACGCCTCGTGTTGGTGTCTGGACGAACACGCGAAGGCGTAGATGCGATGCTGGGGGAAGTGGGGCGCCAGAACCCTCCCCACGAAGGACTCGTCAACTTGATCCACTCCATTCACGAAGAGAACATCCCTGGGCACATCTACAGAGGGTTCATGGTGGCAGGGGCAGAAGCAGACTCCAAAGTGCAACTGCAAGACGCTCAGGTTAGAGGAATGAGTTTCATAGACTGCCACCTATTCACGACTCTATGCACTTCGAAAAAGTCCACGTTTATTATTATGTTTCTTTTAAAATAACTTACTAAATACTTGTTTTTAATCATTGCGTTTATTTATAAGTTTATAACGTTTATTTATCTTAAAATGCTACTGAATAACCGTCCTATACAACAATACATTTATTGATATTCATGTCGGTTACTACGTCCACTATATCAGTGATTGGCAGTCTCACGTTAGTATATGGGCGGAATCTTCATACATTCCCACCAGCATCTTTTACAATTCATTTTAAAAAAGCTACCACAATAAAATACATCTCACATGTAACATCACCTTGTGCAAAAATGTTTAAAAATCTCGCGAATCACTGAATTCTTTTGTAGCACTGGTCGGGCGAGAAGAGGCCCGTGTGGTTCGTGTTCGCTGGCATGGGTAGTCAATGGCCAACCATGGGGGCAACACTCATGCAATTGCCCATCTTCGCCGCTGCGATCCAACGTTGCCATGCAGTCCTCCAACCGAGAGGAATCGACATTGTGAGAGTCGTCACGTCAAATGATCCCAAAATCCTCGAGAACATTCTCAACTGCTTCGTGGGCATCGTCTCCGTACAGGTGAGGTTTAGAAAATTAAAAATTAATGTGTACTGCCACCCGAATAATAGTGAGTACTCTTAATGTAATCGTGGAGCGACCAATGTGGGAGAGGGGAGTGGAGCTTACTTTATATTTAGCAACGAATGATCCCACCGGTTGTTCACGTGTTGTTAATGGTGAGCGTAGATCGGTCTGGTGGACGTTCTGAAGGCGGTTGGCGTGGAAGCAGACTACATCATCGGCCACTCGCTGGGGGAGATCTGTTGTGGCTACGCGGACGGCTGCCTCTCTGCTGAGCAGGCGCTGCTCTCTGCGTATTCTCGCGGCCGCGCCTCTCTCGAAGCGACGCTCATCCCAGGAGCTATGGCGGCTGTGGGTGAGACACATCTCTCACGCACCACTTGAATAACAAAGCCTTTGTTTTTCGCCATTTCGTTAAGATACAAGATCCGACGCCAAAATCCTAAAAAGAAAAGAATTTGTTTAAACAAACTTATGTAAACCAAAATGTCAAAATTATACAAATTCATTTTCTGACCTATTATAGATACTCTTTCAGAGAAAATGTATTCGATGTAACATATTTAGCTTCAATTACTTCGATTTGTGGCCTGAGGTGCTAGCAAGACTGTGCAATGTCTTCAATTGTCGATGGACGTCCATGCTATGCTTCAATGGCAGTCCGTTTTGGAGGTCACGCATGGGCGTATTCATTTGTTGACAACTGTTTCAAACTCGTCACCGATGAAAAATTCGTGTGAATTCAAATCTGAACGACTTAAACAAGAAAACTTGATTCATCCACCAGTTTTGTTTCGACGAAGAAGGAAATAATGTGAGAAACTGTAATCTCTGGAGCCTTTATCGCATTTGAATGATGGACTTACGACTAGATGGTAGGTCTTCGTCAGCAATTCGATATCTTCTAGACTGATCCGTCACCCGATGATTACGTCAATTTCGTCACTTAACACTGTGTTCTCTAACATGGGCACATGATCTCCTTTTGTCGATAGCTGTTACTTGATTTCTCATGTATCTTCCTTCTTGCGTGATCAGGACATCTCTGAAAGCAAAATAACTGAGAGCAACATCACAGACACTTGATTAGGTGAATTAAAAAGATACAGAAAATTTCGCCTGGAGTTGGACCCGTGCGAAGATTCAGACTCTTCGTCTACATTTCACCCTCGTGTTCATTCACTCGGACATTTTGTGATTATGTTATTTACTGTTCACATTTCAATTACTCACGATCGAAGTAAAATGAGGCTAGAAATTCAAAATTTTCCGGATTTTGGTGATGAATGTTGTATTTCAGCACAAAAGTTGAGCAGATTTCCGTGTCCTTTGATGGAAAGTCCCCTATTCCATCATCTGTAAAACATCTAACGATGAAGATAATACGTAAAAGTGTCGGGGTCCGTTGCAGGTCTCGGATCGGAGGCGCTGGCGCCACTGTGCCCCGAGAGCATCGACATCGCGTGCGTCAACTCCGCTGACTCGTGTACAATCTCAGGACCAGCGCAGGAGCTGAGGGACTTTGTGCTGAGCCTCAAAGCGAAAGACGTCTTTGCAAAGGAAGTTCCCTGCGGAGACATTGCGTACCACAGCAGATACATCAAGTCCACGGGACAATTGCTGTCACAGTACCTGAAAGAGGTGAGAATGCAGCAATTCCTTCACTACACACGTCTCAAGTCTTTCAGACAACAATGGCACTGAAATACAGACAAATCCTTCCAATTTCCAGAAACAAAATGAAGAGCTTGATGAAACAATGACGAACAAAACGCGCGCTCGAGAATAGTTCATCTTATATATAAAAATTCAGCCTACGTATATTTGTTTTCCCAAAACTCGAAAAGTAGGCGGACGATTGACTTGAAATTTTGACACAACGTTGCATTCGGATACGCGGGATTTTTTATATATAAATATTATAAACATTTCATACCTGTGACAGGTAAAAACTGCTTTTTTGAAAATATATAAGTGAAATACCACTCACGGACTAACTAATCACGAAACATCAGAAACTACAACGCCTAAAAACTTGAAATTTGGGAGATAGGTTTCTTTTAGGGTGTAGACATCCGCAAAGAAAGGATTTTTCAATAAAAACATCCCTAACGGGGTTAAATGGGGGTTGGAATGTTTTATGTATGTATCCCACCATAACTCTAGAGTGTCTGGAATAATTTAACCAAACTTGATACACAGGTGACTGACTAAATGAAAACGAGCACTGTAGAGGGTAAGACATCCCTTGCATCCCTATGAAGGGGGTAAGGAGGGGATGACGTAAAANAGAAGGGGATGACATGTAAAATTAATGGAAAAATTCGATATTAGATTCGAAACCATACATTTCGGTGCCGTTGAGCGTCTCCGGTGCTTTGTAAGTAAACAGTCACTCCACATTGCAAATAATGTAACCCCAGCATCCCTGGAATGAAGGAAGGTAAACATAATTAACAACGACTGATGTTAGTGTTGAATAAATCATGATGAAGTGAAGTGATCCTCTCATACGATCAGATAAGTATACGATCACCCCCTATAAAGAAAAAACACCCTCTATGTTGGAGGTGAGATTGAGTGAAATGTAAAAATAATTGAAAGTGACCGACATTAGTGTTGAGATCGTAGTTTTCGAGGCCGCTGAAATTAGTAGTGACATTCTCGAAGATGTCAAAGTTCACAATCAACCCATATAAACTCCAGTACCCTAAGGGAAGGGAATGTCATGGAAAGAATATCGAACATGACATACCAGTGACGAGTCTATAATTTTCGGCGTCGCTGAGGGGATAGTGAAATCCCGATATCTTGTAAATCTGAACTCAGTCCTTGTGAAACAAACACCACTAGCAAACGCAGGGGGTGGGGGGTGGTAGTGGAAATGGGCTTATGGATAAAATTAATTGAAAACTAATTTTGAAATATAAAAATTTGAAAATCGGATCCATGGAATTACTGTCAATGAGATTTTTAAGCTACCAATGCCGTTAAGATCACAGTATCCTTAGAACTGGGGTGAGAAAGTCGAGAAGTGAAAGTAACGTAAAATGACCGATATAATGTGGGGTGAGTCCGTGGTTTTTGTGCGTTCTGAGATGAATAATTGTATTTTCAATGACATTACGTACATTACGCACGACACCTCGAAAGGTGAGGTAAGGGAAGAGCGAAAAATTATCGAAAATGTTCGTAAGCGCGTGAAATGGGAAATTGGAGTTTATGAAAACTTTTTCTCGATTACATCAGAGAAAATATGGGATTGACTCGCATTAATACCATCAAACCTCCAGCATTTATGGATAACATTTTCATTGGATAATGAAAAATAATAAAGTTACAGAAATATTACAAAATTCACGAGAGCAAAGCCGCAGCTAGTTTTCTGTAACTTAATATAAAATTACCCATTTAAAAAAGACGGATACATAAGATGAACATTTCAGTGACGCAAGAAATTCGTCAGTCAATTTCCAGAACCGCTGTAAATTAAAAGTAGTAAATTAAAATTCGATAGAAACAACTCTTACTACAACTCTTGCTTTTAACATTATCACACTCAGAGATATTTCAGGGAAAATTAGCGCACTTAGATAATAAAATAGTTGTGAATTTTAATGTGTCATTATATAAAGATCTAATGCTGCTAATTCCCCCACGAAGGTGATCCCTAACCCCCGAGCCCGCAGCAAACGTTGGCTGAGCTCTTCAGTGCCAGAAGCCCAGTGGGGATCTGCGTTGGCCCAGTTCTGTTCCGCCGAGTATCAAACCAACAACCAATTGAGTCCAGTGCTGTTTGCGCCTCTGCTCCAGCGAATCCCTCGGGACGCCGTCGTCATCGAAATCGCTCCTCACGGACTTCTGCAAGCGATCCTCAAACGCGCCTTGTCCAAACCAGTCCTACACGTGCCACTGGCTTCCAGAGGAACGAACTCACTGGTGCACGCGCTCTCCGCCATTGGAAGGTAAGAAAAAAAAGCTCAGACCGCCAATGCCTTCGACAATTCTTGTAATAATCTCCGTAGTCATTCAGGAATGAGGTGTGTAAATTTAAGAAAAATCATATAAGCCATTGTGTTTGTGATCAGACTGTACAACACGGGCCTGCAGCCGCGTCCCGCTGCGTTGTACCCATCCCCGCATTGGCCAGTACCCAGAGGAACACCCATGCTTTCACCTTTAGTGCATTGGGCGCATGAGGAAGACTGGTACGTCACGAGGATCGAAGCGGAGTCAACGGAATTCAGCGCCGAACAACACGTCACTCTGTCTGTGAAGAACGAGGAAACGCACTCGTGGATGGAACACCTCATCGATGGACAGCCGCTCCTGCCGGCCACGGGCATCCTCGTGAGACACTCATTATTCATTTCATCACATAAACATACATCAACTACAAGCATTTCAAGTCACGGTATCCATTAACCTTTCAATCATCATGTCTTACCTCTCTTGGAATTACGTAGAAAACAATAACTTCAGATTCTAAAGTTGGTAAACAATCCTGTCATGATTGGTCCTTTGCAGAAGCTGGTGTGGGAAACAGCTGCGAAGATGGCGCAGCGCGTCTACACGGACACAGCAGTCGTCTTCGAAGACTGCCGCTTCCAGAAGACTACTCGACTCCCTTCGGAAGAAGGTGAAGCAAAATGTCCTCTTGCAACTCGGAAATGTTTTTTTTTTGTACACAGGTTGAACGCATTATTCAAATATTAGAAAACACGCCACTTCCAAAGGTACAGAAGCATGTTTACTATTTAAATAGGTATTTCTAACGCGTATTAATTCGTACCTTCTTTGTGTTTGAACGTTAATAATGTAACATTACAACCGATATTAAAGCATATACAGGATGTATGCCGCCTGGTCCTACGGTCTGCAGGTCAGGATGGAAATGGTGAACACTCGCGAAAGACGAACAGACGGTGTAGTGGTCAACACCCTTGCGATCAGTGTAGGAGATCCTTGGTTCGATTCCAAGCCCATGGCCTTTTGCATCTCGTCTTACTTATCACATCTCGAATCTTTATGTAGTACCCGAAACAAAGAATTGCATAGCAGGATACTGTCTCATGTTTACTCCCATTTATACTCGGTATTCGGCGTTTTCCATTTGGTGCTCTGAGTGCGCACTTGTGCACCACGAGTTCAAAAATGTTCTTCCATCTGATAAAGAAGTTGCACCAGCGCGGGATATGGTCGTTCCATCTGTCTATCGAGGTGCACTCCACACGCACTGAGAGCAAACGGAACTTGCTCCGACAATTTTGTGTCGAGTGACAGGACTGCACTGGACGTCACTGAGGTTAGGGTAATCTCTGGATAACGCATCCATGATGAATGCTATGAATGTATCGCATATATTTTCTTCGCCTGGAAGCTCCTCAGATGAAGAGCAAGAGTTGTACGTCGAATTAGCCTTCTCCATAAGAGAAATAATAATAATAATGAATTTAGATTTCGTGTAGTAAATCCGATTTTATAATGATGCACATGTAATATTGCATACGAAAAGGTTATTTGTTGATAAATTAGAACTGTTTATATCCAATTATTGTAGGTTCGTTAACTTTGGTGACTAACAATAACCATGTCCGAATCGTGCAGCAAAGATGTTCCACGTCCTTGGTACACTCTGCCGGTGGAGTGTGGAACTCGCAATGCGGAGTAATGACGTATTTGTCCAGTGCTCGTGGACACTTATAGTAAATGGAAAATGCTAACAGAAATTCACTCCGCAAACTGTTCATATCTACATTCTTCTGCGCAGGTGAGACGCAGATGTTGACGGTGGTGATCCATCGAGCCAACGGACTGTGGGAAGTATCAGACCGCCGTGGGATAATCGCAAGCGGAAGAGTTCGTCTCGTTGAAGATTCTTCCGCGGAGTTTTTTTCGCAGCAGCAAAAGCTCGATCCAATTGCAAACCGAGAAGCTTCAGCAGCCGACTGCGACTCTAGCGTCACAGATCCAGAATCGGGAGAAGAGAAGAGGGGTTACAGCGACACGATAAATGGAGAATTTGCTGCCTTCGACATGACAGATAAAGATACCTATAAGTGTTTAAGGCTCCGAGGGTACTACTACCAAGGCGCGTTTCGAGGGATAGTGTCGGCCAACGCTGATGGTTAGTATAGTCACTCAGTTAACGACTATTGACATTTTTCGTATGACTGATACAGCATCACTAATTGGGTCGACCACTTGCACTCACTGAGGACTTTTGAAAATCTGCTCCTTTCCGTTCACTCTGACACGGATGATTCCTCAAAGAAAACGGTTCACCATACCCTCCACCTATAACAACATATCTGTTTCGCTAGAAAGCGTAACATTCTACAATACCGTTCCTAAAACACACTGGCGATTCACAGTACCCTCGAAACAACTGTATACAAGCATATGACAAGTTAAATAAGCACGCACAATTTCCCCATACCTAAACATCTCCGCCTGCATAAAAAAAGGGGCTCCCGGAGGTGAAGATTCTTCAATCAGAATGAGGCACTGCCGCTTCCTAAGCACACGATGTGGTGACAGCCATCTTAAAATTTTATAATTTAGAATATTCCGAGTGATGGAATGTTCCTCACATCTGTTTCACTGTTATGAAACAATATTAATATTTGTAACCACGCCAGTTCATCTATAATAGCATAAGTTGAACAAATCACTTGTATCAATTTTGATCAATATCCAACAGATAACTTTCTCATTTCAAAACTTTTATTCGTCTACTTAGAAATCTAGTGTTTTAATCACCGAGAAAATATCTTCGTGCACTCCGACGTCAAATGTAAGCATATCGTTAAATTTATCAACTCTGTCCAAAACTCACCAGCGAGACTCACTGTGAAAGTTAATATATGAACATGTTTGATCAGCAAAGAGGATTAAAGATCGTTTATTAATTTTACAGTAAACAACATTTTCAAGTTCTATATTCTGCAACACAGTATCAAAGTGTCGCTGTTAGAAGATTCACTTGATTGGAATGCGCTGTTTCTTCCGCAGGCCGCCGCGCTCGAATCCGATGGTCCAACGACTGGGTCTCTTTCCTGGATTCCGTTATGCAGCTGAAGATGATCAGTGACAGCACCTCAGAATTGTTAGTTGTTTCGAACATTGAAAAAATTGTTGTGGATTCGAAGAAATTCCTCGCCGACATTGAGAATACGCCAGCAGACAGCCAGAGTGAGAAATGTTTCTGATATCTTTGGGTTCATTTCGCACATCTTTCTCTGTGTCACATAATATTGGCGACTTTCAGGGTTTACTATGAGCTAACTTCGCGTGCTATCTTCGAATTTCCTTTGTCCTCTTCTCAATTTTCCATCGAGAGCTCTTCTTATTTTCGAATGATCAAGCACTCTTACTCATATCACGGAGAGGATACGATGATAATACATTATCTCACATTTATGTTGTTTTTATGAATGTTTTACACTGGATCCCTTTTGCTTTCCCAGTTCCTCAGATGAATGTTGTTGCTGCTTGTGAATCTACAGCTCCTTTCGCTTCAGTGAACAGTATTCTGAAGATGCTTGCCGTAAGCGTTGCACAATTACAATAGATGAATAATTATCCTTTTAATCTAATCTCCTTTTAATCCTAAACAGCGATTCACATTTACGGTGACTTTCCTCTTTTCCCAATTCTGTCCAGGTCGATGAGCTGCCTCCAAGCTTCTCTGTTCCCATATTCTCTCGTGCGTCTTGAGCCACACCATCAATCCATCTCTTGTGTGGTCTTCCCCTTACCGTGGCTTTAGTTTCTCAAATTCTTGTTTCTGTTGAACATTCGCAGTCGTGGAGGCGCATATGCTGCCCGCCTTCGACCTCATCACCTCGCGCCACGTCGAGATCCGCGGCTTGAGCGTGCTGCCCGTGGCGCGGCGTCGCGCGGGCCAACATCCCGTGCTGGAGCGGTACGCGTTCGTGCCGTACGACGCACCGCGAGAGGCGCGTGAGTGGGAGAATGCGGCCCGCGTGTGTGTGCAGTTGGCTCTGGAGAGCCGGTCCCCTGTCACGCGGGCTTCGCCGCCTGTGCGCATGGTGGAGTTGCTGGGCGCCGGACGACAGCCCCTCACTCCCTCGTTGCTCTCCGCTCTAGACGACATCCCCGTCGTACAGGTACGAGGTTTCTGCAACGGTACGTCACAAAACTTCACGGCTCGTCGACATCTACGTCACTAGAGCCCTAAAAACTTGTACAGGTAGGGAAAACGCAAACATCACTCTCCCAGTGTGTGGGACTCGCCGAACAACTCAATCACACCCACTAAAAACCCTCCTGAATTACAACTCAAAACTCAAATATCAACACATCTCAAAACATTAAAAATGTCATAAAGAAAAGTGGGAGAGACTCAGGGAAGGAGAAAGAGGAAAATGAAAGAACAAGAGGTGACCATCGAAGGTCGGGAAAGAGAAAGGAAGGAGCCTAGCACAAGTAAGTGGAAGCAATGACAGATTCAGCTCGGGGCCCCGTGTTTGCCAAACACGTACTAACTACACGTAAGTCCCCTGGGGGGACACTCCAATGTAAGTAACATGAAAGTGTTTAAAACCCATCACTAATTCGATAACGAATGCATGGGATTCACTCACATAGTGACGTGAGACCCGTATTTCTGCAAACAACGCTCTCGCGCTTTGGACTGCGGGTTAGAACATACCATTGCGACTCCGCAGAGCGTCAGTGTGAACAGCCCTGCTGTACAAGTTTCTTCAACTGTACAACCGGCTTGAAAGGATCCAGTTATGTTCTTGTTTGTTTGTTTTTGCAGTTGGACTGTGCATACCATCGAGGTGGCGGTCGTCTGCGTAGGTTTCAGTTGATCAGTGATCCGGGGCAAAAATAACACGCAATAATAAATCCAAAAATATCGGTCCGCAAGCAGAATTAATTTTATTTTAGGGGAGTCGATTGAATTGTACTAATACGAGTCCTGTCTTTGGTGTTTTGAAAGTAAAGAGTTCCGCAACAAGAATAACAAACGGATACAAATCGGATACGTCATTCCGCACTGTGTATTATTAATTTTTTTCTTTGCAGTGTAAAATATTATTAATTGGTTCCATCACGCTTTCATTTTGAACACAATACAAAATTCTTCTGTATTTTTGATTTGACAGTTGGTGACACATGACGATGACTGATATCTTCATCTCATACAGCACAGTAAAATAATACATTACGCAAGCAAAGCCTGTAAAGCAATACTAAATTTACTCAGCAACTTATGAAAAATTATTTTTCCCCAAACGCTCATCTATACAAGAAACACTTTGCATCAATAAAAAAATTCTTGAAATTATTACATTAAATCAAATTTTAAAAATATATAGGAATAATTTTTTGTGATTAAGGAGTTCGGAGAGAAAATAGGGCACTGCACAAGTTCAATGAAGGGAAATTACCACACTTGAAGAAATAGATTAAGACAAAGAAACATAACATTTAAACTATATGTCGAAGGGATCCGCATTCTCGAATGCGAAATGAAAATGATATACACGAATATTTTGTCCATAGATCGCGATTCACTCGAAGTCCTATATCCTTGAGCTCTGCTTCCTCTCAGGGACTATATCGTAATATCATCTCGTTCCCTTCTCATGTGCGTAGGGTAAAGCCACCATCTTTCTGGAAAACGGTGCTTGTGTAGCGGAGTCGTCCTCTCTCGTGGCCACCGCACACGCCTCGTCTTTCGGAGCGGAGGGAGACGCGGATTTCGTCGTCCTCAACAGCTCCAGGGGGTTGGAAGACGCCACTCTCACCTCCACCGCCCTCACTTGCCTCGCAGCTGGAGGAAGCCTCCTGGCGATAGGGTCTCCTCTTGTGGCTCCCGTTGCCCTCGTCGCAGCGGCGCAGCTCAAGCCCGTGTCCACGTTCACTCTCACGGGAGGACACGCCGTCTTCCTCTTCAGAAAGGCAAGCGCCGAGAACGAAACCTCATTACACTACCAAATAGAACCCAAAGTCAACAAAAAAAACAGATATTAAAAAGAACTTCGAAGAAAAATATCTGAATATTTGTTTTTTTTATACCTTGAATTATAAATCGTAAAATTTATTGCGAATTTTTTTTCCTCGCATCACGGGGAACTCCCCCAACGAAAGGAACCTCATAGAAATCTCTTAAATTTCGGTGAACCTCACCGCCAGGTAACAGATTAATTATGTTAAGTTGAGTGAAAATGGGTGAGGGGACCGAGATTCGAACTCGGGACCTTGAATTTAACGCGCTCATGCGCAGTTGGTTGATTCTCGGTCCCGTCTCCCATTTTCATTCAACACAACATAATTAAAAGGAACCTCCTTGGGTATGCAAAAAGTACAATTCTAAACAACATTAAATGGACATCATGTTATGAAACACCTCATGAAAAATAGACTTCTTACACAAGACTAATACGTGTTAATAATTCCTTCATAAAGCTTTAAGATACCAATGGTAAAATTATTATTTATTTTCGCCCAATCAACAAGAGACGTGTGTTTGCACAGGGTGGTTGGAAAATTGACCCGAGTCAGCTGAAGGTGGTCCGAGTGCCTGAGTTAGCAACAGATAACGTTGAAAGCCTGGAGGCCTTCTCGTGGGTGGAGCAACTGAAGGAGGCCCTCAAGGATCCCAATCCGGCAGAGAAGCGCGTGGTGCTGGTGGCACGTGGTCCACTCAACGGAGCTCTGGGTTTCTTCAACTGTCTGCGGGCGGAACCAGGCGCAGCTACTCAGCTCATAAGGCAACTACTGTTCTCTTCATAAAGTTGCTTTATCACCTTAACAAACTGCCATTTCCTTCCAAACTGATCAAGTCCTCAGGTTGTACTTGCTGTCGGATGAACTCGATCAAGAGGACGCTTCGTTGGACGTGCTCGGCACGTTGGGGCTCCGTACGCGCTTGGAGCTGGATCTGCCAGTGAACGTACTGCAGGGAGGGGAGTGGGGAAGCATGCGTCACCTCAAGTTGCCCAGTTCATCGCTCGTGCAGGTGCCACATGCGTTCGCCAGCCCAGAGGTCTTCGGAGATCTCTCCACCTTCAAATGGTTCCAAGGACGACTCGATTCCACGAGGTACGGAGGACCCACACTTCTTACGATAGCTTTCACACTTTCCAGCTTTCCCTTCGGCGAACACTAAAGCTCTAAAGATTTTAAGACCACATCACTTTCATCAAGTAAATATTACTAAAATACTTAAAATTACACACAAACGTGATTAAGAAGTATAAGATGCCGACAGTGAACATAAAAGTTAATTCTTCAATAATTTTCCGTAAAAAAGTCGAGATATTAACGTATTGTATAATAAAAAAAATACATCTTCAATGATTTAGTCGAGATAAAAGAAATTACTCAGTGAACAAATTATTCTTTTTTAGTCAGACAGGTTTTTTCTTCAGGATAGTTTTTGATAAAGAATACAATTAAATTTCTTATTTGAAAAACTTCATTCTGACTTCAATGTTTTCATCATGAACAGGGGGTAAAAAAACAGATAGAAGCCACACCAAAGCTCCAACTCTGTTTCCATGAAATATATTCATATTCCAACTCGTTTGTCACATTAATTAGCAAGTATTGTTACTTAAAACAAATAGTAATTTCAGTTTTTATTCAGTAATTTTAACAGAAATAAAAAATAACATGATTTTCCAATTCTGTAAGAAAAAATAGTAAAAACCTTACTCTACTTTGAAAAATTTTAATTTATTAAAAGAATTAAATATTATTTTTCTGAAACAAAAAATAATTTATTTTCATAATAAACAATTTGTTTCATAAATCTCATTCTGTTTACAAATTTAAGAAACATAATACCCTTTTTTTAATATTTGTTAACATTCTGCATGCACCTGTGCATAGATTTCACATAACTCTCTGAAGGATTTTATACAATGTAATTTGTAATGTGTAATTTTACTCTGGGATAAATGCATTCAAATTACTAATATAAAAATGAATATATACCATTATATTGGACATGATTCTCTACCCCTCGTCTCAGCAAGGCATGGCCAGGTCCAGAACCTCTACCCACACCATTCATGGGGAACATTGGCTTTTTCTTTTCATAGGAAGATGGGCATTTTTCTAGAGCATTACATTGGGGTCATAAAATTATATTCCTAAAGAGTTGTAAATTGCCTTAAAAGTGTATCATTTTGCACTCAACTTTCCAAATTTTCATCCCCCTCTAGAGAAGATCTAAGTCTCTACATAAAAAACTCCTGTCTGCATTTATTACAGGAATATGCAGAAAAGAAAATATGCGAGCTGCATCTTATTGGTTGATAGCATGTACTTTTTGTCAACATCTGTCTTTATCATTTGTAAAGTACATACAAAATAATTCAGAGAATATAAAAAAATATTAGACAATACTTGATATCACTACATATTATGGCATAGGTAGGATATTTAATAAAATTTATATCCTTAAATACCCTGAAACATTGAACTTAAACTTATCCTTTAGTGGGGCAAAGTAATTTTGTTATGAGCAAAATTTGCACAATGGGGAAAATACAGTTATCTAGCATTACCAGCTTCATAGTATATTAACACTCACCTGGAAGCCTGAGACTATGTTATCTCAATGCTGGCTAGTTGAATTATCACGTTCAATAGAGTTACATTACAACTGGTAACATCCTCACATTGAAACTTGTCTCATAAGTCTTATAGTAACAGGAAAAGGAAAGTATTAATAAAAAATATTTTAATTATTGGAAAAATATTATCTTACAAAGTAAAACGTTCATAATCACACTTCAAAATAAAAAGAAGAGACCACATAAAAGAAGCTTAGCCAACATACCATTTCTCAGAAGTGGACTTTCAACGACAAAAAAGTAAAAATCTGGTCAGGGACCAAGCACAAATAAATAAGACCATCTAAAGCGATATTTCAATTTATCTTTATAGAAGAATTTAAATAAATAATCCATGTTTTTTTTAATTTATTTTGAGTCAAAAAAGCAGTTAGAATGCCATATGACCACGAGGAAGACAATAATTTACTCTTCAGAAGCAAGCAAGGGACCATCCCATCAATTCCAACCAAGGGCTCTAAGGCAGAGAAAGATTTAACATCTCAGCACTTTACTCATAAAATTTTTGATGTTATTTACATGTTATAATATCATCAGGATACCAAAATTTGTACAGATAGAATCCAAAAAAGGTTTTTTTCACAAATACACATTGTCATCAAATCTTTAAGTTATTGGAGAATATTGTTTATAAAATGCAACAATTTAACTCCAAATTTGAGATTAAATATTATACTAGTACTGATGAGACCACTTCCCCTAGGCAAGAGCCTGGAGAACCTGTATATAAAATCCACCTCTAACCAAAGGAAAACCGGAGAAAAACCCAGTCTAGGATGGGGCTACAGAATTTATGTACACATCCATACCAATGTTGAGTACAAAACATATAAATTTACAATCTAAATCTACATCTAATGCCATTTATCATCCAGATTATTAAGTTTCTGTACCCAAAAAAAATTACATATTTAGTTATGTAAAGATAAAGTTCAAAATTTCCCTCATTTAAACATTACCTTGTGTTTGAATGAATGAGATACTAGCGAAAGAACCCTCCTAACTGTACTCAAACCAAAATGGACAATAATGGATTTTTGATCAATACAAGTGAGTGATAAAAATGCTACAAAATATTTCCATCCTGGCCCGGGTTTTTCTCCATTTTTCCTTCGGGTAGAGGCAGATTTCTTATACAGGTTCTCTAGGCTTTGTCTAGGGGCGTGTTTATTGTAACAATAAATCGTGAATTTAGTGTTGTTGTTTTTTTTCAACTCTTATGATTTTTAAACACTATACTCAGAATAATCTATAGTTCGATAATAACTTGTACATGTAAATTTACAAACATATTTGTGTTAAATTACAAACATATTGACATTATATATGTATTAAAACTCGCAGATAACTTTTTATCTTATCTAGGAATTTTTGCTGAAATTTTTGAATCCGCCTCTGCCTTAGGGCCCTTGATCAGAATTGATGGGATGGTCCCTTGCTTGCTTCCGGAGAGTAAATTAGTTTATTGTCCTCCACATGGTCAAACGCAGTTTGTACTGTTTTTTGACAATAAATTTATTATTATTATTATTATTATTGTTGTTATTGTTATTATTATTATTATTAATAGAAGTCTTTCTCCAACGCTACCACAAGACTTTTAGTGAGGGAACAAAAATCATGTCAAATAATTGAAAGTGCTGGTGGCATTAAGGGAGTCAGCGTGGCTCAGTGGGTAGAGCGTTGAGTTGCTCGTTGGACGGCAAGGGGTTCGATCCCTGGTCAGGTGGGGATTTTCCATCACACCTCAACATCCAGTGCTCCAAGGCCTACTTAGTCTGCTGAAAAATAAGTACCGGGGTTTATCCTGGGGTCAAACCGGTCAGAGTGAGATGCTGACCACATCTCCTCCTTCTAGTGCCAAGGTCAAGTAATTGCGGAGCTCTACTTGGGCACGTTTGGGGTCAGTTCAGGGATAGTTTGACTTTTGGTGGCATTAAGACACCCCTACCATTTCCTTCATATGCTTAAAATGAAATAAATTTCTCTGCATTAATATGTAAATAAACATAAAATTACAAAAACTCTACAATATAAGATACAAAAACAAATTGACAAAGCGTTTAACCAAAAAAGATTGAAGGAAACTTCTAACTGATATTGGACACGCATAAATTTTGGAAACACACCTCACACACACATTATTTTAACTCAATAAAACCTAGGAAATCCGTTTCACATTGTCGGGAGTACATATCATTTTCTGAGTAATGTAGTATTATCTTAGTAACAAGACATCGTAGAAGTGTGATTCAAATTTTGTTTCATTCGTCTATTGTAAATGAGAAAAATGAACCACCACTTAGTTTTGTCAGATTAATGATTACTTTTTTAGCATCTTCAACTGGGGCTTACCTTAAAGGCAATGTATTACTCTTCCCTTTCCCCTCCTCACCGGAGATGACCCGGAAAGGTCGGCATAATCCTTCTACCCGACCTGCGAGGTTTCGTTGCTGGGGGATTTTAGCACACCACCTTCCTGTAGGCTCTTTAAAATATTGAAACCTAAAATATTGACAATTCAAAACATAATTCATTCCATTTACATTACATCATATTTGTTACAATCAAAAATAATTTTTACTCCTAGTGCTTTATTTATTCATCTTTTGTATATATTTATCCAAATTAGGGGGATAAAAATGGTCCCTTGTTTTTTGTAAGTTTGTTTACATAGGTAAACATAGACAATTTCAGGAATACTTATCAATCCTCTGCACATATTTTGTCAGTTGCAAAGGTTAAATGAGTTCTAATTACAGAACTACGCTGTTGGAAAATTGAAGAATTAAAACATTTGTGAAGTATGAGTAAATTAGTTTATTATCCTCCACATGGTCATACACAGATTACAACTGGTTTTTTTTGTTTTTTTTTGTTTTTGAGAACACAGTTTGTTTATTTATTTATAACTGTGTCAATTAATAACCCTCTGAAAATCATTAAGGTAAATAAAAGAAATTAAAATTCACTTTCTCTTCCTTAATTCCACATAAAATGTGTCTCATTGTCTGGTTTCTTTAATTTCAGCCTATTCCTCATTTTTCAATAATTAATTAATGAAATAAAAAACAAGTCACTGAAATTGTATTAGTAAAAATTTTCAGCAATTAATTGATCTGGTAATTTTCTTGTTTCAGATATGATAACTTGATAAAACACTTCATAGATGTAAGGTGGGAGTGGGTGTAAAGGGGAAAGTGTTTCTCTTCAATCTGTTTTAGGTCTCCCAAGGACACAGACGTGAGGCTCATTCACATTCATTACGCATCCCTCAATTACAGAGACATAATGTTAGCAACAGGAAAAATTCATGCTGACAAATACCCAGTATCAGACAAAGTAAGTAAAATGTTTTACATAAGAATATATCATTTGTTTATTAATTAAACAATTCTACTCTAACTTACGTCAAAGTATGAATGTAATAATCTTAAAGGTTTCCCATATACTATCACTTTATAAATTTTATGAGCTGTCTTTTATAGTGACATTAACAAAAACACAACAAGCACAGGTTGAATTTGCAATTCAAGAACAAATCCTATGAAGGGGCAAGGGGAACAATCAAAACTATGCAATACTCATGTCTATTTTGTCAAATTTATTAAACTTTTTATGTTTTCTGCACATCCTGTCTCCCTCTAAAATAACATTTACAGTAAACAGAAGCTAAAAAGAGCAGTAGAATTTTGCTACAGCGGTGTGTGGTGCTCATTTGCCCATTCATAGGTGCACATTCGTACCTCTTGTACATCCTGGGACCATCACTAGGACGAAACCTAGTAAAATTTCCATTCTTAATCCATTATTAATAAATAATTAAAAGAACGATTACAAGAATTAAAAATTCTATAATTTTGTTTTAATAATGAAATGAATAGATTTTTCTGGCAGAATCACTATGCTACATTTTTAACAGGGTCATCAAAAATTTGCTTTACTTTTCATTTTTAACATTGTGACAATGGTAATAGAACAGCTGTGACACAGAAGAATTTTGTATCACATATCTCAAGATAATAAATTGTTTCAATAAATACCTTTAGTAACTCTATTCTTTATTATCATTTATTACATCACAGGCCAGTTGACAACTAATAGAGACCAGTTAAAATATTCACCTTGTAAGAATATTCACCAAGAGGAGCATTACATCTTTTCAGTCACTACAAATACCTGTAAAATCAACAGTTTTCATATGTTAACAGGATAGCGTAGTGGGCTTCGAATTTTCTGGAAGGCTGGAGAATGGCGACCGAGTAATGGGCCTGAAAGTAGGAGGAGCTATCAGTTCCATGGTACACGCTCACAATGACTTATTATGGAAGGTACCTGACAACATGACTCTCCAGGAAGCAGCTACGATTCCTCTGGCGTACTTCACAGTAAGTATAAAATAACAACAATATACATACTTAAATATTGCTTCATAAAAACTTTAATTCTTCATCACAGGAATGTTATTGTTATTGTTGTTGTTGTTGTTGTTGTTGTTGTTGTTGTTGTTGTTGTTGTTGTTGTTGTTGTTGTTGTTGT
>NNCF01127567.1:242392-256873 GCA_002313205.1 Laupala kohalensis | reverse complement strand
ATATATATATATATATATATATATATATATATATATATATATAGATATACTGGATAACTGTGTACAATTAATGCAATTTCGATATTTGATATAATCCCAAATTATGAATTTGTCAATTATATGAAAAGAATAAATGACAGCCTATTCAAATTAAGACAAACTCGGTTCACCAGGACGATAAGGTGAATTGCAATTTAACTGGCATATCTCAATTTTTTTAATAAAATACTACTATAGTAAATAATACAAACAAATTAATAACTCAAAATGAAAAATATTTCAAACTTCATTTATTTTTATTAATTACTTCATTAATTTTGAAATATCATGAAAAACATTGATCCACTCCTGAGTGCTCAACCAACTATAAAGAACCTTGACTAGCTATTCAGATTCTGCAAATTTTTAATTTCTTTCTCCATATATTTACAAAACACATTTTCATATCATTAAACAGGCAAAATTGGAATTTTTTTAACATCTTATGGAGATGCTTCTTTATTTTAAAAAATTCAATAATATATTTCACAGAATTGAGAATCAATAGGGAAATATTGAGTACTGCACAATGTTATTTGTATTTTATCTTAATAATACAAGTAAGCCTATTAAATGTGCATTCCTGCTATTTTACTGTTTCAATAGTTACTAAGATATTTATTTCTAACAGTCGACACTATTAATGAAGAAAACAATATGAATGTTCTAAGAATATACCATGTAACAACTTTCAGTAATACATAAATTTGTTGTTCTTCACATTCACAATTGTTAGTGGTGTTTTGACAATAAATTAATTTCTAAAATATCTGTTTGACATATAACAATCCTCAACCTCCAGATAATAAAAAGCAATCCAACCAAATTACTCCTGCTTATCATCATATCACCAAGAATAGTTTACTTTCATTTACTGCTTTATTGACAATACATAGCACGTATTAGTAATGGGGCGGAATAATATTGTCAATAGAACGACTTGAAAATCATTTATAGTGTACTATGCTTTAAGAGTATTTGCGGTCACGATAACCTTGTTTAACGTACTTATACACCTTACGGAAAGCATTACGAACATCACATTTGTCGAAACATCAATCACAATGGGAATACCTCACCTTGTGGGCACCCCTGAACACTGAAGTGGAAGAATGACCATACTTGTGCATCTGCCACCGAAATACAGATTTTTTGGTGAAGATTACGCCACAACTCGTAATTGTAAATTAAAATTCCCGGCATTGTAGTGTTAATAATGTGGCAACATACAACATGGGTAGTGCCTTACTCATTACCCGCTGAATTTGAATGGACGTATTAAAGATGGGTGACTTTCGAGACATAATAATTGGCAATAAGAAAGTATGGTATAGTTCAGTATTATTGAAATAATCACTCTCCACACATTTATACAATAATAAATTGATTTATTGTTGTCAAGATGCCATAAAGCACGCTGGAATAATATATATGGGACTATGAACTTATATATAGCACAGTGTCATCTTCAGGTCCACAAATAAAAGTTGAAACACGCCAATAGAATTCGTATTTCGAAAGATAGAAAATATGAGTAAATATTTTTTTTTTAAACATAACACATCGTAAAAGTAATATGACATACTGCATACCTAGTTCAAATTTCTTAAATGTTGACTTGGCCAACCGCACAAAACAAATTTGTACTCCAACATTTCTGGCTGATCCATGAGGAACTCTAGTCTGATGGACCGACACCGTCAAGAGCAGTCAAGAGTTTTCTCGAAGGTGACGGATGGACCGCTGTAACCCAAAGAGAACTGACTCCAACGAAGAAGACCGTTCGTTGGTCAACCGACCAATCTATGTGCATCTTCTAATCAACCATAAATAATCCACCCATCACAAAAAAAACTATGAGAATTGTTTGATTTAGTTGCGCTAACTTTGATAAAATACACATATATTGCAAATATGTTTCCCGCGTCAGCAGGTTGAATTCTTTAGAAACTAGTGGTGCAAAACCATTGCACATACTTTCTCATATGCGTTTCTCCATCTGCAGCGTAGAGTGACAAAAAGTATCGTAATAGTGTTATGTAAATGTAATTTCGTTGTAAACAGAAAATGATGTATTTTCGTATCTGCAGTGCGTTTTCTTTCCTATGTATTTTATCATCACATCTTTCATTTTACTTTACGAAAAATGTATTCTACGTCTGCTTGGTCGATTCACTCTACTAAATATTATACAACAACACAGGGCACAGAGCTAGTGTCCCTGCGGCGCAAACGTAACCCAGTAGGCACGCGCTCCCTCGCCGCACCGCGCCGGTCAGCTGCACTCTGGCGGCGCAACCGGGGATTACGCCTCACCCGTCATTCTTTTCTTTTTTTCATTTATTTTATTTTAAAGATTTAAATATATTTCAAACATATTAATACACTTCATGTACATTCTT
Source organism: Laupala kohalensis (assembly GCA_002313205.1). Classification (NCBI taxonomy): domain Eukaryota; kingdom Metazoa; phylum Arthropoda; class Insecta; order Orthoptera; family Trigonidiidae; genus Laupala; species Laupala kohalensis. The sequence continues at coordinate 254,432 of NNCF01127567.1, read as the reverse complement.
CTTTAGCCATATATATGCTAAATATTATTCAAGCTTCTTGAAACTGTAAACTAATGTGGAAGTGTAGGATGCAAATTATTTTACTGCGTCTTTACCAAACTTTCAAGCAAAATACCGCTAATGCGGATGTAATGCTTAGTAATTCTACTTTACGTACAGAAAATTTAAGCAAAATCGTTGGACCAGTTTTTGAAAAATATTCCAAAATGTACTTTGACCTTCATGTGAAGTGCCCTTTATGTTCAAGTAAAAAGGAAATTGAAAGCACGTGCATATGTCAGAAGTAAATTCTACCCTAAATACGAAAAATGAAAACAATATATTTTCCATTCGGTTAGAAGTGCTGCGCACAGACAGACAGGCAGACGGACGGACCGGGCGTCCATTAAAAAAACACTTTTTCGGAATCAGGGGTCTCAAAAACGGATATTTCCGCAAAAATCTCGTTTTCGATTTTTTTTACGATTACAATACTTTCTATATACTACGTAATTAATGTAAATCACGGTCGTTTTTGGGGGATTTTTTCAGTCCACGCAAACATTCTCAGGGTCAGTGCAATGTTAAAACTTAACGAGATACTAGGTCTGAGTGTCGAACGACGTTTTTCCTCATGCCAGAATGTAGTCATTTAAATATAATCCTTGGCCTGAATATTTAGAGTCTACTTCTGATCATTCAAAATATGAGGATACAGAGAAAACCAAACCTACAAAAACATCATGAACAGGTTACATTGTTAATATTTCTTTCCAATTTGGTTGTAGAGTTTTCTACTGCGATAAGACTCTTTCATATGTTTCCACTCGTCAGACAAAGCAGAAATTTCTAACAAGTTTCAAGTACTTTCTTTTGGTTCTAACATAAAGATACGTACAACTGCGCGTATGTGCTGCTTAGATCGACACTTGGAAAATTCTTTACACTATTAGGAAATATTTGCCTACCACGAAGAGTCTACTTTATTTCAACGCTATTGAATTGCCGAAGAATGTGTTCGTAGCCATTGCCCGTTCACCGTTCCCAGACAATTTGTAAAGTCATTGAAATAACTCTTAATTAGAATCAATTGATTTGATAACTTTACCTCAGAATCAACTCTTAATATCATTCTTATCCTAAATACGTCATTCATTATTCATTTGTTCGTAAGGTGCTTTTTAAACATCCCAGGTTCGAATTCTGATACGATTCGCTCNATATATATATATATATATATATATATATATATATATATATATATATATATATATATATATATATATATATATGATACGAAAGCCATGGTTTAAAAATTAAAGTCAAATGAATAAGATGTCATATCCGAGGCTGGGTCACATTTAAACGAATTGGATTTCTTATCGGTTTCAGTACAATATGTATGGACGGAATTTTAAGACATCGTCTCACTAGAAAAAGTCATTTGTGTGCCAGTTTTCTTTATCTATCTCCTTGTAATGAACAAACGGCAATTAACAGTGGAACGTGAGAATGCTTATGAGACAAAATGATTGATCCATAAATTAAAGTGATTATTGACGTTGCGTTTACAGGTGATCTACGCTCTGGACATGATTGGTCACATGCGACAGGGAGAAAGCGTGTTGATCCATGCGGCCGGTGGAGCTGTGGGTCAAGCAGCCATCACATTCGCTCTAGCACGAGGCTGCAGAGTCTTGGCTACAGTCGGCACGCGAGAGAAGAGGCAATTCCTGCTCGCCACTTTCCCACAGGTCGACATCGCTTCTATTGTATTTCTCTTCTAGGGACAGACTGTCGTCGTGTCAGTCAAATAACATTATTTATATAAGGAGCTGTTACGCTAAGCAATCGGTTACTTTCAACCTGCAACTAATGGATGAGGGTAGACCAGCAAGGCAACTCTGGTAAAAAATGGTCATAGGGGGGGGGGGGATCTGTTATCGCCAAACGGCCGTTGGTGGTCACTTGAAATGATTTTCCGTTTGGCGTTAACAGACGGCCACACAGTGGCCATTTTTACTAGAGAACTGCTCGGCAACTCGGAAGTAAAGCTCTACACAAAGTTTTACTTGAAAGTCGGTTTAAGCTTCCTTGGTAACATTTCGAGCATTCTTTTATGATCTTCCTCACCGATTAACATAGTCGTGATCAGTAAAGACGTAATCTCACAAATACTCAAGAGACATATTTACTAAGATCTTCCCAGGACGTAGGGGAACTATTTAACAAACTCACCTAAAAACAAGCATTACATCTGACAGGCATATTTCTTATGGCAAAGAACTTACCTCCTGAATTTACCTCCTACTTCTTCTCAAACCCTTGAAGCAAACGAAAGTCGTTTTCATGGACTTCCAATATTTTCTGTTAACCTAGAAAGATTTATCATACTTTGAGCATTTTCGCATCATATGAAATTGTATAATCATAATTTTAATTCTTATAGTCAGAAAATAGCAGTAAATGCGAATGATAATGGTATTGTATTTTTCTTCCAGCTTCTTGAAGACGATATCGGCTATTCGCGAGACCTGAGCTTCGAAGCCTTGGTGCTGCGACGAACAGCAGGAAGAGGCGTTGATCTTGTGCTCAACTCATTGGCGAATGAGAAACTGCAAGCGTCATTGCGCTGCTTGGGCGCCGGAGGGCGATTCCTCGAACTCGGCAAAGTGGACATGATCAACAATTCCACCATCGGTAAGCTGTTCCAAATTTCAACACCAATAAATAAAAAAAAACATTCGCACATATTGTTCAAGGACGAATGTTTCAAAGTATGGAACTGCTGGCAAACTTTTTATTACAATTGAAATTCCATTTTCAATACATTGCTCGAAAAAACCTTTGCCAAGAACCCGCAACATTGATCTTCGATGTTCTCGTGTTATATTTCAGAAGTTTCAATTCAATGGTGACGGTCATTACAGTATTTATAACGAAACATCATAATGGCGTTGAATGGCAAAAAATGTGAGCGCACTCTTCCAACAAATGGCAAAACAACTGAAGAGCACATGATGGCACTTTAGTGTTCACTGATGAATTTACAACAATTCGAATTTTCAAATAGCATATAAAACAAAAAGTACATCGCTAGAATGTAACGCTTACGCAGTATGAGAGTGTGAAACGATTCCAATAACCTCGTTTTCCAGGTATGCGGCTTCTACTGAAAGTGACAGTGCACAGTATTCTGCTGGACATGTTTATTGGCGAACACCGATCTCAGCTTCTGAAGGAACTGAACAGTCGTCTCGCGGATCTCTTGGACGCAGGCGTCATCCGCCCTCTGCACAGGCAGATCTTCACAAGGAGCCACGTGGAAGAGGCGTTTAGGTAACCGTTGTATTAAAATGTGTACAAATATATCCTTGAGAAAATCTTGTTCATTTATTTGATTACCAATTTTAAACTTATTGCTTGGGGTGGGGGCTGCTTTGAAAGAGTAAAATCATTTCACACGGCTTGTAACGAGCACATTTGGATGTACTTTTCGAAAGTAAGCTCGCCGTGTAATTAAATGAGACCGTTCGTACAGCAGGTAGCGCCACGCGCGGGATACAAATGAACACTTTTCTGGGTCCATCGGAAAACCTCACCTCAGCTGCAGGAAGGTCATTTTATTCGAATTAAATATTCGTCGTGCTTTGTTCACTTTCAATAAACGTTTAATCTTTGAGCTAGTATTTTCTCCAGTTTTAAAATACAGCTGACAAAATACACGGTTTTTTAAAATATCAATCATATGAATACGTCAAGTGTTCTCTTCATTTAATTTTTTCTCAGTTTCTCGGACGTAAGACCCGAGGTTTGTTCTCTCTTCACTATATTAATTTTCTCTTCTTTATTATCTCTATGTTCTATTTCTATTTTATACTGCCTTCCTTCAATTCCCAATTACCTTTCACATCTCTCTACAACAACCTTCTTCTCTCCCCTTATCTTCTCCGAAACTTGCTTTACTCGAGCAACAATATTCCATGTAACGTTGCCTTGCTTAGCCCCTTGTCAAGTCCCATCTCTTCGTTATCATGATCCGTATAACAGATCATTTACGCGAACGATCTCATTGAAGTATCTCATTTGTATATACATAATGCAGTCACACCACTAAATAAATAATAATTTTCCACGATCTTAGACTCATGGGTTCAGGCAAACACATCGGTAAAGTATTGATCGCCATCCGAGAAGGGGAACCGGAGCTCGGGGTCTCCAAGTCCAAGCCTCTCACTTTGGCTGCCTGTTCACGCTTCTACTGCGATCCCGAAGCATCATACGTCATCACGGGTAAGATGCAAATAAATGACCCATTTCCTTTTCCCTGCGTTATTGAGAGACGCACCTCAATGACCTTCTTCATTGGATAAAAGAATCGTTTGCAATTATTTATATTTCAGTCCTTCTTCCCGCTTCCTTCGTTCCGTTTATGTAGATAACGTGGGCTATATCTCAAAAATGTCTCCTTACTACTGAAATGGCTCCTTACTTGAAAAAACTTCTACCCATGAGAATGTCTTAATTCCAATGTAAGAGCAAGAAATTTCCCTTTGCTGAATGTGACATCAACATTACGAATGTATTACAGGTGGCTTGGGAGGAATGGGTCTGGAGTTGGCGAACTGGTTGGTGGAGCGTGGAGCTCGAACGCTGGTGCTGGTTTCGCGACGTGGAGTGGCCACGGGATACCAGGCGCGTCGCTTGCTGCAATGGCGTGACGCGGGTGTGCGTGCGCTCGTACGCACTGACGACGCGGCGACGGCGCCAGGCGCTGAAACTTTGCTGCGTGCGGCGGAGGCCCTGGCACCCGTCGCTGCCATCTTCAATCTGGCAGTGGTGAGTTAGTGGGGAGTGAACTGAATGAGACAAGTCGATCTCAGAGCCACTGTTGACGCATTGGGTCTTCGCAGGTCCTTCGCGACGCCATCTTCGACAACCAAACTCCAGAATCCTTCAGAGAGTCCTTCCGTTGCAAAGCGTCGGCCACTGTGCGTCTGGACATTGCGTCGCGTCGTCTGTGTCCGCGTCTGCGACACTTTGTGCTCTTCTCCAGTGTCTCGTGTGGACGTGGAAACGCTGGTCAGACCAACTACGGACTCTCCAACAGCGTCATGGAGCGTGTGGCTCGAGCGCGCCGTGCCGCAGGGCTACCGGCCACCGCTGTGCAATGGGGCGCCGTCGGCGATGTGGGGTTGCTGGTGGACATGCGGGACGACGACAAGTGAGTATCCCTTCGAAATTATACTGCAATTTAAATAAATATTCTCAATTACGCTGATTGGCACTTTCTAACGATAGGGATATTTTATGCTCTTCTATTTCTCCTTTGCTTCACCCATTCTGTCAATGAATTTGTTCCCTCTGATTTCCTTTGGAAACCATCAAACCTGTTTTTGCCACGACCAATTTGGGGCGAGTATATCTAACATTCTTTTTCCAAAACATTTGCCTGTAATTTCAGTTGAATTTTCGTATGACATCTTCCGTATCATCTTTTGCTCACTCTATAAACCTTGTTGGTACTTTTCAGGTTATGGGAAGTAGGCGGTCTATTGCAGCAGAAATTGTCAAGCTGCCTGCAAGTGTTAAATGATTTCTTGGCTCTGGATCATACCGTAATGTCTTCTATGGTACTGGTAGAAAAGAAAGTTGGAAGTGGAACAATTAATTTAACAACTGCAATCGCTACACTATTTGGTACTTTCTTTTTCTTTTCGTCGATCAATTGTTCCTTTGGAGTTACAATCGCCAGATCTACAGTTCTCGCGAGACGTATCATTCTTTCGAGTAACATTAAATAACAATAAGACGAAGTGTCTCATTAATAAAATTTCTTGTTTCGTACTAGAGAGATGTTCAATCTCATTCTACTTTCAATTGTAGAACTTACAAGTGAATACGATTAATCAATCAACAATCAATAACATTTCGATGATAATTTAAAAAGACAGTAATTAAGCAAGTTGAATACGCAAACCAATGAAGTATATTTAGTGCCTTAGAGGGAAAATACAATGTTTCTCCCGTTTTCAGGTTTTCGTGACTTGACGTCGATCAGTCTCGAGTCCACTCTGGCGGAGTTGGGATTGGATTCGATGTTGACGATGGAGGTCGAACAAACGTTGAGCAAAGACTTTCAAATTGTGCTGACGCAACGAGAGATCAGAGCGCTGACTTTTAAGCGCTTGCGAGAACTCCAGACGGAGAGAACTTGCAAAGCGCGTACACTGCCACGGACAGAAACGAAACAAGAAGAATCTCCGCAACGAGGTAAGTGAAGATTACGTTTGAAAATTTTTATTTCTGGTCAGCTTCAAACTTCCCACCAACGTGTACCTCGATAATAGTCAAATATTTTCAATACCCCTCACAATTAAATTAATAGATCTCAATGAATATTTTATAAGTTCTCGTAACATTCGTTTAAGTGGAAAACATTTCTTCAGTCAAATGAAAGAAAATGGAGCAAAATTTTCATGAACTTGTGACTAAGTTTCAGGAATCAGAAGAGATTAGCATTAGAATATCAGAAGAATATATCGGAACCAACGGAATATTCATGATATTCGGAAAAAAATACGAGTTCAGAAATTACACACATTTTCGCAAATCACATTTGTGTGTTTAGTTGCACATTAACATTTCCCTCGCCTTCTCTGGACATTGTCAATTAATCTTTTCTTCCTCACACCTTTTGAAAGGATGTTTTTACCAAGGGTTGAAATTATTATATGCCATCACTTCCGTTCAGAGTGTGTGAAAGAAAACCGGAGAAAATTGCGAGCCAGAATAGAGCTTCAGCGATAATGAAAACAACCAAAGTTGAGTGCAGGCAAAAATAAACTATTTATGAATACTAAGAAAATATAAAAAGCGTACATTAAAATAGTTTCTTATTTTAATACATTACACTTAAGTATAACAAAGTATACAAGGTGATTTACCTTCGTGAATTTGTAAACACTTAATATTAACTAGAATATTTAAAAAATGTTCGCTCTGTAGTAAAAATGGCCATTAGTTGACCATCTGTTATCACCAAATGAAAATTGGTGGCCACTTGAAATGAAATGTTTTGTGCTGAAAGATGGCCACTCAGGGCCGGGATATTTGAAACTCGTGTCGACTTCAGTGAAATGAAGGAAAGTAAATTCACTTTGTGTCGAGGGGCGGCAATCGGAGCGTTGCTGGGGAGGAGGACGTTGGAGTTGATCTTCAGAGGAATCGAAGAGCAAGACATCGGCCCTAAGCAGTTGGAAACGCTGAATCCGAAGACGTCCCTCGTCTCCGCGATCCTCTTCCCTGGACTGGAAGGTCTCCTCACTCCGCTCGAAGCTTTGACTCGCAGACTCGCCCTCGGCTCCGCTGTCGCCTTCCCTCTGCCTCTGAACAACGTCGAAGTCTCCATTCCGCAAATGGTGCACACGCTCATGCCCGTAAGTAAGAGAGTCTTCAATTCGAGAGAGAGAGAGCCGTCAGTCGTTTTCATAACTTTAGAGCGCGTAATTTCTCATAAGAGCTATATTTACTACTCACAAATTCTCATATTCTCTTTTTGGCGCCAGCAGGTACTTGATGCTCGCCTCGTATTGGTGGAGTAAGGACAAAGGGAGAGAGACACGATACAATCATGTGACAAACTACAGCTGATTGAAAGGGTTCTAATGACCGTGCCCTTGACGAGCCCTAGAGCCCCACAAAAATACAGCTGATTGACCCCACTATGAGAAACTGCCAGTAGTATTTTCCGAAAATGTGAGATATTCCGCATTATATTTCCCTGTGCCCGGTCCGTTCTTTGATTAAGGTCTCTTGTAAGTAGCAGTCCTAAACCCCAAGCAGACTCACGCTCACGACAACTAGAGTCCTTCACCATCTCGTCCCCAAGAGTGAGACATTTGATGTTAAGAATAGGGGTTTTTGTACAACTTGCATAAACCAAAGTGTCCCCTGTAGTTGATAAATTCTATCTATTGATAAATCCAATTTTCTAAACAGTTTCACTGAATCATCATCATTAATTTCATTTCACTTTCGCTTTACAACGCAACTAACGTTAACAAAGCCACAGGGCAGTTGTCGTCGTGGTCTCCCGTTTGTCCCTATAAGAGTGCGAACTCAGGTGACGCAGACGATGCGTGTGAGGATCTACTCGGTGCACATCGTCATTTTGTTTCAGTCTGAGAGAGCATCGCAAGTACATAAGAATTTGTTCGTGGTTTGTGAACTCGAATGTCGGCGACGCTCTCACGTCTTGAACGCACAGTCTTCTATAGAGACCTAACCTTTAAACCCTTTAGGGTACGATTATATTGGAGATAAGCGATAAGAGGAAAGAGAAGACTAACGCAGCGCTAACCTTCACTTGATGACAAATGAGGGCGTTTATGTCATGCAACCAACAATGAAAGTAACGGAAACCCTTTGGTACGTTTACTTCGCTCTTATCGAAGCTGGGGACTCCATTGTTGTTGCAGCTTCGAGATTGTATTACATTGTCCTGCGATGGATTTTGAGCAGTTGATAAAAGTTGAGTCCTCCGAAGAATCGGGTTTTGAGCCAAAAAGGATTAAAATAATAACAGATGATGTGCCTATGGTAATGAATTCAACAAGTAAATTTGGTGAGGTTATGTTAAGCGATCAGCTGAACGCGGGTTTCGCAGACGTGTCAGTAACTCCTATCCCTGTCCTCCTATCGTCTCCAACATAAACAGAGTCGCGCCGCTCGCTTCTCCGCTTCACACTTCTCTTTGGTCATATCGTTGTTCATCGCTCCCACATAATCGTACCCTCAGTCGCGCTTGACGGCTGTTGTGGCCGTGGTTCTGTCGCTACCTGTTGTATCGTTGTTGTTTTTTTGCGGGGCTTTACGGCTCATGTCGACATCAAAGGTCATTGGAACCCGAAAAATTAGTACAGGTAGGGAAAATGCAGTTCCGCACTAGGGGGAGCCAACGTGACTCCCCCCGCGTGTGGGACTCGTCGAATGATTCAACCCTACCCACTAAAAACCCTCCTGATCTACAACACACCAAAACATATCTCACAAAATACATCAAATGGAGGGAGGGCACATAACATGAGGGGGGTACATAACATGACGGATAGGACAAAAAATGAGAGGAATGAGGAAAATGAAAGATACCCTAGCCCTAATGGCGTCGGGATCGAAAAGAACAAGAGGTGACCAAGGGAGGTCAGGAAAGAGAAAGGAAGGAGCATGGCACAAGTAAGTGGAAGTAATGCCAGACTCAGCTCGGGGCCCCGTGTTCGCCAAACACGTACTTACTAGATGTATGTCCCCTGGGGGTGTTGTATCGTGTTGTTTCAAATGTCCTCTCTTCCTTGATCCATTTGTCGCCTCCAGGAATATTCCGCGTCGAAGCCTTAGTCATGACCACCATTCAAAGCTATACTAATGGTTTCGTCGAATTGGATGGCAACAATGGATAGCTTCCCAAACGACTAACGACAAGAATTAGATCAGACGTAACAACCCCACCACACCAGCATAAACACAAAATTACATGTTCTCTTGAAAACGCGTTTATTTCCTTTTTCCTTGATTGCAGCACGTGCATCGGGCATTGGGAAAGGATACTCCGAGAGAGGACTTCACCTTGATTGGCTATTCCTACGGAGGTCTGCTCGCCTTGGAGATTACAGCGCTCCTGGAGGCTGAGGATCCAAAGAGTCACGCGAGTGGACATCTCATTCTGTTGGAATCTTCGCCCCAATTCGTGCGCGACATGGTCTCCGCTTTGGCTCAAGTCGATTCTCTTCCGGTATGATTTCGCCTTCTCTTTGCATCCAGCGCTCTCTACGTATCGCTTTTCCTGAAACGCCTCTCGTCCCAATGGAACAACAGGTCTCGTTAAATAAAAAATAATTCATGTGCAAAGGAAATAATACTTTAGTAATCATAAAATCGAAAAGAATTACATAAATGTGAATTCTCAGAGAACAAAATATTGAAAACTTTTCACCTTAAAATGGTCGTTTCAATGATGTATAAAAGTTTAAACGAATACCATATGTTTAAAACACGTCTTTCATCATATTCCTTTTGTCTTTTCATATCACTCGTCTTGTTTATTATCTCCCAAATAATTTTGTGTGAGGTATGAGGAACTTGAGAGCGGATTTTTATTTGTATTCTGAAGGAATGATGCGAAGGAACAGTGGATACACGCGCGATAACGATAATTAAATACAAAAGCGCTGAAGTAGCAGCGCGAGAATTATTATTAACCCAAAAATACAAAAAGGTTTATACTGTTCTAAAGAATTCAGATACTTTATTATAAGTATATTCCCCACTTTCATTCCTAGATACGTAATCTCATAGATAAGATACTGTGGAACACTTCTCGATGTCACCTCAACTAATGGGGAACGTTCTTTTTCTTTTCCACTCTAAAATATCGCGTCTATTTCCAAAATACTGTTTTCAAGATATAAATTTTGTTTTTCCAAACAATTTAAAGCTAGAAAAAAAATTGAGTGAAAAATGTCTAGAAAACATTTTCTAAGGAAGTACTCTTTCCTCTACAGAAAACGATTGGACACACATATTGTCGATGCCAGATAGAGGAGAGAATCTAATGTCAGATAGAGGAGAATTAAAAGAAATGGTCTTTAATTCCGTCGGTTGTTCAATTAATAATTACAAGAAAATTAGTCGCGCAGCGTGGAAGTACCGTCAACTAACAATCGTTGTTGTACATCTCGTACTTTCTTCGTGAAGACGCTCATAAGAGAGATCGCAAAAACCACTCGCCAAACAAACACACCAAATGGATTTTGCGACGCAGCGCACATCAACAATCATTAAAATTTGATTAATATCAATCAAATAGTATTTGCATATCGGACGAATGCTCATATACCTACAGTACAAATATTTAGTTATAATTTTATAAACAAACCTTGACTTTCCTCTAATTCCTGCTTGCAGAGGGAGAAAGAAGAAATCGAAGAAAGATCACTCGAAGAAAGATTACAAGAAGGTATATTAATTTCTAAATTAGCTGTCGACTTCCCGCACGCGGAAGAATCCTTCGTCGAGGTATTCCTTATTTCTCAACATAAGTCCATTTCGATCGAACGAGAAACGTCACTGATGAGAGCTCTCCTTTCCGCAGTCGGTGCGTCGCAAAGTGCGAGCGCTGGATTCGTGGGAAGCGCGCGTCCGAGCCCTTCTCCACGCGTGTCCAGAGGACGAACATCCCACAGACGTGAAGGCCTCTCTGCTCGACGCGGTGTACAGGCGAATGGTGTGTGGCTATCGCTACGGCTGGCCTCCGGGGCGACCCAAGCTTCGCTCCACCGTCACGCTCCTGGTGCCCAGTGCGTCCCAGATCTCAACAGGAGCGCTGGCGGGCGACATGGGGCTCTCGGAGGTGAGTGCGCTTCACCAACACCATGAGGACGAAAGGAATGTAAACAATTACCCATGTGGAATCTAATAGTCCGTGTGGCTAAGGGGCTAGAGTTCTTGCTCACCTCAATTCCTGGTGAGACCAGAAAAAAAAAATTGTAGCTTTTCACAATAATGTCCCAGTTCATATAGCAGTGACTACTGAAGGGCGAACCCGCCTCCTACTGCTCCTAGTTTCAATAACGCTTAACTATTACTAACTACTCCTACTAATCCCTCTAAGTGAGCCAAGTTGTTGGTAAACTCAAAACCCAGCTAACCAACCCACCGAGCAACAGCCTACCACCCAATGTAGACAAGCTTCAACAGCACCAAGCTACATTTCCCATTTACAAATACTACAATAACAATAATGACACTCCAGAGGCCAGCGCGCTAAACCTCTAGACCATAGTCCATTTAAGCTTATTCTCATTTGCATACAATTCTTCACTGAAGTTAAACTCCATCATGAATAGAATTGGATTCTAAATAAATAAATAAATAAATAAATTTATTGTCAAAAAACAGTACAAACTGCGTATGACCACGTGGAGGGAAAAAAAACTAATTTACTCTCCGGAAGCAAGCAAGGGACCATCCCATCAATTCCGATCAAGGGCCCTAAGGCAGAGGC
>NNCF01127567.1:212755-241103 GCA_002313205.1 Laupala kohalensis | reverse complement strand
GGGTATGTGGGTGGTAATAATTGGAGGACATTGATTTGGATATACTGAGTTCGTTATTTTACCAACTTCTGAGAAGTGAGAATTAAACAAACTTGCGATGTCCTGAGGATTTGACACGATCTTGCCATCGTTTAGTAAAGAAAATTCCTCTCTCAAATTCCACGAAGATTGCAATTAACTTAAGATAACTTGAGACAGCAACTCAAACTACCGACGAACACAAAAAACTCAACTACGCGCCGTAATAAACGTGGGCTCTAATATTTAAAAAGCTATGAAATATGTGCAGCAGAGCCGCAAACATGTCAGTGCGCACTTCTGCATGGAGGGGAAAAATATTAGGATTAATGTCTCAAGAAATACACAAAACTAGGAGACATGTCATTTTGAAAGCGTAAAAAATATCAATGAATATTAAGAAAACTCGTCTATGTAATGTCTGTATATCCAGTGCTGTTAATAACAATAAAATTCACGACCCTATTAAACCGACACATATTTATTAATTTGTGATATATATGTCGTGAACTTTGTTATGAATATGCAGAAAACATGAACAAAAATTATCTTGTAAAACCGTTCTAAAGGAATAAACAAGTATTTTATAAATTTGTCCATAACAAAGTATAAAAATGGACTCAAATGATCCATTTGATGATTAAATACACTTAAAATTCTAGTCAAAGCCTGTACGATTCTCATAAAAATACAAAATTACCCATCACAAAACCAAAATTATGTTTACCTAAGAAAATATCTTTGGGGGGGATGGCGGGAGGACAGGACGAGAACACTGGTAGTTGGAAAAGGTAGGTGAGAGGGCGGCTCTCCAAGAATCTAGGATCGCTTCAATCCTGTAGGAGTACAACATTTGTAACAAAATTTGATCATGTTCCTTCTGAACTTGGATGTATGTTGTAGATTTGTGAGAAGCCGGTGCAATTGATCTCCATCGCTGATGCCGACCACTACTCGCTGCCGTACAAATTCCAGAGTGCGGAAGCCATCAACTCCTCCGTCCTCAAGAAAGTTCCCAAGAGGAAGAAGAGAAACTCTCAGTGAGAAAGCGACAAGAGATAGGGAGATACGAAAGCAAGGGCGTAGTAGAGGAAGGAAAGGCCCAAGTAGATAAATCTCATCAATACAAAAAATGTTTTCGAGGCTCGTGCATGGCGACAGATATTTATCAATTAACGTGGACCACAGACGGATGGTTGAGTAACAGTGACATTGGCACATACTTTAGAGTATATTATTAGCAATAAAGTAATAAAACATATTATATTAGGGAGTTTATTTGTTGAACGTAAGTATAATAAAACCTGTAGTAAAAATGGTCATTGTGTAACCATCTGTTATGGCCAAACGGCCGTTGGTGCTCATATGAAATGAATGGCCTTCAATGGTCACTTGAAGTGAATGGCATTTTGGCGTTAACAGATGGCCATTTTTATTAGAGCTGAAAATTTGTAGGGGAATAGGGGAATAGTGTCAATTCGTTTTCTATTATATTTTTAATAACCTGGGGTGGGGGACAAGTGTTCCTTGGCTACGCCCTTCAACGAAAGATGTTTAGCTCATGAACATGGAGGAATTTGTGTGCTGAAGTTAGTCAACGTAGATTAGGAGTCTCCACTTCACCCACAGGTTTGTCACGGGGGAGATGCTCATTTTCAAATAGCAGTGAGAGTAAGGCCTGTCGTGATTGTATGGTTGGAGCGAAAAATAAACAGTTATGAACGATATATTTCTTTCTTCTGCGAAACGATCCAATATTTTAGAGCCCATTCGGTCCTAACACTCGCCACTTTGTAAAACTACAGGAAAGGTGTGGGACCGCCACTTGTTATTCTACGGCAACCTCCGACATGAGAGCTCCTATTTGGCCAAGTCTGGCACTACAACCCAGCTAACTAATTTTCTAGAGCTCGCTTTATGTATTTCTCAACCAGCAGACGGTAATTTCAAGAAATGCTGAAGTAGATGTGACACCGTCTTACCTACTTTATGTTCAATTCGATATTAAGAATGAATGTTAGATTAACATGAAAATTAATTGAACAGGGATATGATGAACGCTCGGAAAATTTGAATGCCATTCATGTGCCTCATTCGGTTCTTCCTCACTGCCTCACTTGGCATCGCCCTCGAAGCCCATTGCAATTTAACCAAATAACTTCATGTTTCTTTACCACGAATTTCTGCTTCATTTTGTAACTAAAAAATTCTGGCGACTATTTTTCTTTCCAATTCTTATTTTGTGAAACTGAGTATTTGCATAAGAAAAAATATGTTATGAACATTTTTCCCCTATAGATATGTTTTTTCTTTTCGACATACTTTTCAGTCAGAATTGGAAGTGCCATAAAAAAGTTTTTCTTGTTGTTCAAGGGATTTTGGATATCAAAAAATGGAGGTGTTCAACATTGCAACCAAAAGAAAAACAAGAAAAGTAAAAATATTTAAACATTTCCCCTCCCTTTAGCAACGTTACTGTATTCTACTCCTGCGTCATTTCTTTGGCCTTCATTCACTGGAGTCATAAATTATTCCAACCATAAAATATCTAGCCTACATGGAAAACACTAAAAAAATAAAAAATACACTTTTAGTACACTAGTTGAATGTACGTCTAGTGTTGCGTAGGAGGGTAATTGGTTAAACAGTTAAGGAAAATAGTCACAATTTAGCTCTGATGACCAAACTTGGTTATTTCCCAAATGAACATCATCTTGTGACAGGTTATTTGGGTGTTTGGCATTCACCCAAATATAGTCCTTTTTTTTACAAAAAAAATCGCCCAAAAATACTTGGAGTTTAGGACAGGAAAACTGCTCATTCAAAGTTTGAGTAAATGCGGAAAGTGTGAATGAGAAAAATCCAAAAATAATAGTGAAAAAACAATTTTATTATACAGCATTAGTGAAATGAGGGTCATTAAAGTTTGAATACTTTTCTAATGGATGTAGCAGTTCCTTCCCCTACCGATCCAAAAATATCAGGTACTTATAACAGAAGTACAACAGATTTGAGAACACAATTTTAATTATTCCCCTTATAATTTCACCAACTTGTGTCATAAAAAACACCACAAGGGCATCTTGTAATCTTGCCATTGACCAGCAGTGTAGTCAGAAATGCATTAGTCTGTTATCTTGAAAACCTGCCACCCTACAAGGATGTCCTTAGTCTTGACTAAATTCTTCTTCTGGCTTAGCATCTAAACCCACCCCAACTACCCGTTTCAACAATTGTTCCCTTAAATAGATTAATCATGCCATAAACTGAGCACAGGGCTGTATGTATTGTGCAGAATAAGATGTATCAGAATAAAACTACAAAAATAGCATACAATACGTTAACAGAATCACATCTTACTAACGGAATAACAATCAAGGGGGCTACAACAATACCAAACGAAGTTACACAATAAAAATGATACAACACAAAAAAGTTAACCTCCACCTGCAATAATAACGATCTAATCATGACCAATATTGTGGAACTACCTCTCCCAAGAAATGAAGAACTAAACAACACAGAATTTACAAAGCAATGCAAGAACTGGCTCATGAGTAATCCTTCCCACTCATTAAATAACTAAAAAGGAAATAGCCTACAGGTATCTCAGTTAAAAAACTCATGAATTAACACGAGCACTCTAACTGGAATATAACTCCAACATCTTAATACTGTGACAAAATACCTATGATATAGCATAGAATGAAGAATATTAGCATATAGAACATAAACAGGATCTATATGTTCCTGCAGACATTATGGCATGATCATAAAATATGAAAATAATATTGTAAATAAATGAACATAGTAAGAACTCAGCCTTGGGCACATGAACAATAATAGAGGTAGTACTCAATTACTTGTAGAGTACCAAAAAATATTTCAGAGTATGCCTCCCATCTCGGAAAAAGAAATCAATGAGTCATTGTGGTGGCAAGATCGATTCATTTGCCTCCTGATGGTGTTCTTTCTCGTTTGCCTCGAGTGAAACCTATTCACTAACTTGAACAGACATGAGAGATGCATGAACACTTGGTTAAAACTAGGATCAAATAAGAGAGTAATAATTCAAAATGAACAACTTTGCACTTACGAGACCATGTTTTAAAAAAATTAATAGCAAAACTTTAAAAGTATCAAATGAAAACAACTAAACAATTCAGTCATAATAATGTAAAATATATTTTTTCTTCAATACACAGATATAAGAGCCAGCAGAATTCAAAGAAACGTGCGTTAAAATCCTCAGACAGAATGATTAAATGAGAAAATAAACGGAAAGGTATATTAAGAGGACATTACAAATTTATATAAATTCAAAAGAAGTGTGTAACGACAATAAAATTGACAATTAGAGAAAATCCATTAATATAGTAAGAAAATATTTATTGGAACATCAGTATGTTATCTTAAAAGAAGCTTAAGAAGTCTGATTAGCATTTCATACTGTAAACACATACACAAAAGAATTTCATTTTATATTTATGAAACTCAGGATAATTAATTTAAAATACAAACTGTCATATTTTTAAGGATTTCACAATACATTGTCTTCTTTCACACAACTCAACAAATACTTACACTTCAGTCATGAGAGACTTTCCAATAAACAGAAAAATTAACAGTAGCACCAAATTTACAGCAAGAAAATCACAAACTTTAAAATGAGACAAATTTAGTTTGAAAAGTTTACCGGTACACGGAAGTTAACAATTGGGGAAGGATTTACTTCCAAAAATTGTAATAGAGATAATTGTTGCACAAGCAAATTGACACTATTTGATGGGAATATACATACAGCGACCACCAAATTATCTAATTATCCAAGTAGTAGTCTTGCACGGCTGAGGATAGGAGAAGGTACTATTCCAAAAGCTTTGCTCATTGAAACATCCATTTTAGACAAGTTGAGTAAAAACACACTTAAATGTATTTGAATTTAACAGAAACATCGTAATAGATTCAGTAATAGGGTAAGAATCAAAAATACTGAAATACTTACTCAATGTCATGAAGCAGAAAAGTCAAAAATAAGGTCAACACTTAACTGTGTTTCCACACATTTGATTTGAAAGTTCTTAGAACCAGGCATATCCATGGAACTTGATAACAAAGAAAAACTGAAAAATATAATGATTTTTTTTCTTCTGGAAAATTAAAGTAGACAAGCACAATGAGAATGTCTGTAAATAGATTTTNGGGGGCTTTAGGGCTTGTCAACATCAAGGTCATTAGAGCCCTTTCTGTAAATAGAAATAAAAAATTCAACAAAAGAGCTATTTGTCAACAATTGCCTATTCATAAAATGCACATAAAATATGGTTTCAAATTTGACAACTTTTCATGTAAATGTTTTTAATTATACACTTCATCTTAATTTTATATTTCATTCTGTTATATCAATAAAACTATTACATTTTCTAAGTTTCAGAAAATTCCATTAACTGTATACATATTTTCATAATTACTGAAAACATTCAAATAACAGAGAATTTAAAATAATTTGAATTTAAGAAGAAGAATCAATAATTCAAAATTGATCTTCACAATTGAGAAAATAACCCACTCAAGAGCAATCGTGAATCAGTCATACATGACAAGGAGGTGAAATATATAGGAGCTATTCAAAAATGTAATGCAATATCTTCATTTGAGAAGAAACAAGTATGGAAATAGAGACCAGTGCAAAGAGAAGAATTTGAGATAAAATACTTCGAACCCCGGTCCCGTCTCCCATTTTCCTTCAACATAACATAATTAATCTGTTACTTGGCGGTGAGGTTCACCGCAATCTAAGAGATTTCTATGTTCATTTAGAATATCGAACACAACACAAAGCCAACAGTATCCAAGGGTTAGACAAAGGAGAAAATTAGCAATAGATAATATACATCCCAAATTAATTAATGAAGATCAAAATCCACTGTATCATTATCACAGAAGCCAAAATCATGTATTATATTATGAAAGCAATATAAGGAACACAAAAATCAAAAGACAACCTTTATTTTTCACACAAATCTATTTGTTTCAGTAACACAGTTGAAGCAACAATATTCATGCACGACACACAGATATATCAGAATTTTCATAAATTAGATCATGACGAGCAGGATATACAATTTTCAGATTTCCTTCAATATCCACAATTTTCACCTATAAACAAACAAAACAGAATTTTAAACAATATTTTGTAGAGAAAAGTTAAAATGATAAGAACATTAGTAAATAAAAATATTCTTCGGGTCAGATCATAAAAAACATAAATTTAAAAATTTCCAGAACTGAAATATTCACTTGAAATTTATCCTTGAAAATAATTCCCCATTGTTGGAGGGGAGATCAACTGAGCATTGAATTGAAAAATTATTAATGAACATTTCAATTGTACAAATTCATTTAAATTTTTCTAGATTTCAGAATAAGAAATAACAAAATTTGTCTGTCAAACAAAAAGTTGTTGAGAAGAGGGTTGGAGCGCACTGCTTACTGAAAAGGACTCGCTTCCAAGTTTCTGACAAAGTATCACCAAGTCACTGATTTTGCAACAGAGCCGTACAAAGCAGTACAGCACAAGTTGTGCTATACTGTATAAGATACTCGATGTCGGCGAGCCGTAAAGCCCCACAAAAAAATAAAAATGTATAAGATAGTATGCACTGCTGAGCACAATAATCCGTTACTAGCAATACAAGTCAAAAATATTTTTTAATGAACAAAAAACATTCTTTTTCAACAAACAAAAAATGACACAAGTGTATCTTAATGTAAGATATTTCCACAGCTCAACAAGGTATTTGCAAGTGAACTGCTTACATGCATTTTATAATTACAATAATCATTATAATGTACTTTTATTCATTAATTTCATTTAATTTGCTGATGGAGGTAAAATGACTAATTAAACCCAAATTTAACAACTTTAGTAACAGACCAAGCAAACAAGAAATACATCCTACAAACAAACAAAAATTAGCAAGTAGTGCAGAAATAATCAGGGAGCATATCATATGGGATCATTAAGAAGAATCAAATTTTGTTTCTGAATCTTATAAGCAAATATTCAATTTAAATATTTTCACACCATTTAGTTAAGCATGTGTCTCATTTTACTTGTTCAATATATTCACAGGAGCAATCTTGATCATGTAGTTAATGTTTACATAATTCAACAAGATTCAGTATGTTCAGAACTTACTTGTTCCACAGTGAGATTATGATACTTTGTGTCACTGTCGTCAGGTTCATCTCCCACACCAAGACTAAGCATTTCAGAGAGGAGAGTATCTAGAACTTTCCGGCATTTGTCCAGACTAGTAGTGCTCGTAACCTCCAAAAATACAGATTTTGTGGCAATAGAAAGCTGCAATGAAATATGTGGTTAAGTTAAAACAACATAACAATTTTCATTAATAGAGATTATTATTGAAGTAGGTTTACAAAGATTTTATTTCAAAGAAAGAAATAAGAATGATAATCTTTAACACTTCCCCGTACTGATGTCTTCATTATAGAATAAATTGAATTAGGTTTTTACCACAATTTAATCTAATTCAAAACTATCTCAAGAATTACAGTACACACAAACAGTTAGTAGACAGCGAGTTCATTGAAAGTATATTAAAATGATAGTTAGGTGTGCAGATGCTTTCTTAATTATTAAATAGGAGGAACAAACAACTTAAGTCACAACTATTTTTTACATTTTCATTATGTTGCTTCACACTGCTCTCAAAATGCTTTCTCACTGTTTGTTCTTCAGAACACAGACTGAATCTTACACGACTCAGGATGCAGAAAACATCCTCTGACATATGCTACCGAGGACAAGTTTTTAGAGATTTTGTTTAAATTAAATTACAAGAAAGGAATTTTTTTACACTAATATTGCACACAAATACAAGTTAGTATTATTTTGCACAACCTGTCAAATTTAAAACATAATTACCTTAGTTATATCACTGTTTGTAATGGGAGGAAATGATATAACATCATTTTCACTGTTAACAAGAACTGGATACACAGGTTTTCCTTCAAGAAGATACAAGTACCTGCATCAAAGAGATAAAATCAACAACAATAAATTATTAACAAACCAGAATAATACACAATAAAGTCATTAATCGTTTTGAAATGTCAGTATAGTAAATGGCAAGTAAGTTACATAGTATTGTCACCTTTCAATTAGTATAAATGCCAGAAAAATACTTACTTGTGAACACCAGAATACACATTGCGCTTCTTCTCCTTTCTGAGGTCTTCAGCCTCTTGCTGCAACTGCTGATAGAGTTTTTGACCAGTAACTGCAGTAGCTCGTACAAGAGGTTTGATTTTAAATGAGGTAGGAGGGAGAGCTGTATAAGTCATATCTCCAGCAGGTAACAAATCAAAATCATGAGTCGCGATTGTGGCGGCATTACGCTTCTCACAAATGGTCTCGTGCAATTTTGTCTGAGAAAATAGAATCCACAAATAATGGATAAAAAGATAAATAAGGAAGAGAACATTCTGTCTTTTACTCGCACTTAGAGTGACACTATTCAACATTAGAAATAAGCTAAGGTTCAGAGCTACAAGTAAAAATTACCCTGAAGGCTATTCTGAACAGGGTACCCCCTTATTTGAATCTTATTTTCAAATCACATAATTCAAATTCCACAGTCTCACCTGCTGTTGAATAAACTTTTTCAAAGAGTCGGCAGTAAAATGAACACCCCGTACAATGCAGCAGGCAATGTATGGACGTACTGTTTTCACAGCATCAGTAATTTTCACAGAAGGAGTCGTTTCTTTGACATGAATTACTTCAAGTTTATGGCACAGTTTTGCAATCGGCTGGAAAAAAAAAAAGTAATTTATACCAAGAAACATTATTCTCTCCCATTGTAGTTTTCTAGTAATTTATGTGATGCATCAATTCAATACATCAAAAACATTTCATTTGAGACACGCTAAAAAAAAAGTTCACAGGCGTGAATAAAGCTTTAAAAATATTTTGGAGTTATTTATTAAAACCGTTAAAAGGATACTCACATCACTTGTCAAACTGCTAGCTTCTCCTTGGTCACCTTTCTTTCCTTTCTTGCCTTTTTTACCTTTAGCACTACCCGAATCTACACCACCGTCAGAACGAGAGCAATTTTGGCGAATATAATCCAACACTTGCTTCGAGTGATTCCTCTCAACGAGTTTCAAAAGCCGTCTATCACTCAACTTATTCCCTTTCAAATTAAGTTCTTAAAATAAAAATAAAACACAATTATTTAATTTAGAAAGATTATAAATATTTTCTAAGGAATACAGTAATAAATTAAAATTGTACCTTTTAATTTTGGAGCTTCTGATAGCTCTATATAAATATTAATTATACAGTTGTCTCCCAAATCCAGTAATTTCAGGGCACTAAGATCAGCTATTTCAGATGGTATGTCATTTATTTTGTTATTATTCAATTTAACTTCCGATAAATGTGACAATTCCTGATGACAAATATCAGGAAATTGCTCAAACTGGTTGTGGGATAGATCTATAACACTTAACTTAGTATTATGAACGAGACTGGGAATTTCTGTAAGAGCATTAGTCCTCAAATTTAGAGATGCCAGTTGACTTAACTGACTAATCTCTGAAGGTAAATGAGTCAATTTATTTCCAGAGAGATCAAGAACTTTCAGTTTAGTTAGGTTACCAATTGTAGATGGAAGTTGAATTATTTTATTAGAATGCAGTAGTAAATTAGTCAAATTGTCTAGATTTCCGATATCATCGGGTACAGTTTCTAAACATGTTTCACTGCACTGCAAAAAATTCAGTCCCTTTAAAGTAAAAAGAGAAACATCGAGGCCTTCATTTTTAATTTTCCTAGAAATGTCAGGTCCAGATAACTTTATCTCGTATCTATTTTCAGTCTTCGCAGTTTCGATTTCAGGCCACATTGCAGCACTGATCTACACGCGAACACACCAACACAACACAACACTCGAATCAGTATTCAGAAACTACCTATTCGTATTCTTACAACTTATGTATATATACGTATGTTATGAATCACGCACAGCACGCCGGACGCCGGCAATATTGCGCAACGTGCTCAGTGCTTGCCACACACAGCTCAATGCTTTCCACTTACATCAACAGGCGGACGTTCATGTTAAAAATAAATGATTAGAGTGTTGCAAATAAACGAATAAAAATAACAAAAATATCACTACTGGAAAAATCGAAACGACAAAAATTAATCGTAAAACAATATCCTGAAATCAGTTGCACCACATCACGACATACATGAAATGGTGATGGACACACGGAAGTCAATCTCGTTATCGTAACCAGTCGTAACTGATCAAGGAAATTTATGTCCATGTAGATATTTCTTTAACCGTCAGAATAGCTACGCAACAACCAGTTTCACTTTCTATTTCTATTCGGTACCATTTATTTTTTTACCTTCTATCACATCATTGGTACCAATCTAAAGATAATTTAATCTGGAGGAAATATGTACAACCTTGTACAACCATGGCCTTCTACAATTGTAGGAATTGTCCCATAATTGTAGGAAGCCTTGGCACAACTGTACTGCACATTTATGTAATGTTGATTGACAGGTGGTACATTGTGTATTAAGGTTTAATACGGGGATGGCCCGTGAGATTCACCACACTTTTACAAAATATATTTACTTTATAATGGCCAAAGTAGTGAAAACCAATGTATTAAAAAAATACATTATTTGTGCATCCATATATTCAAAAATTAACTGTCGAAATAATGAGAGAAAAAATAACTTTGATTTTAAAATAATAGTCTTGCGAATATGACATATTGCCTGTTTTATTTATGAGTTTACGGTTATGATTTAACTATATTCTGCGAACTCATGATGCGCACAGTTGATAGCAGAGCAGAGCAGACTCAGCTTCAAGTGAAAATTTGCTTTTTTGGTTTCGTTTTGTGTGCTGTGGCTGCAGGATAATTATTCTAATGTACCTGTACTTCAACAACATATTTAAAGCAACAACAGCCACGTAATAACTCCTATTAAATTAAAAATGACTTAATTTAACAATTAAAAATAGAGATATTTAATATCTCTCTTATTTTCAGTATGACTGCAAAGAAAAGAAGAATAGTGGACGAAAATAGAAAGTATAGCGAGGAATGGGAAGAAAAGTACTTTTTCATAGTTAAAAATACAAAATTATTGTGTTTAATTTGCCGAGAGGTCGTTGCTGTATTTAAGGAATGTAATGTTATGAGGCATTACGAAACAAAACATACGAATTATTTGAAGTTCGATAAAGAAGTGAAACAATCGAAGCTCAAGGAATTTAAGTCGCAATTAAAGGTTCAACAAAAAATGTTTGGTGCAGCATTACAGCAACCTTCCAATAATGTTAAGGCAAGCTATTCTATTTCATTTTTGATTGCAAAAAAAAAAAAAAAATTAAAACATTTTCGGATGGTGAATTTATGAAAGAATGTTTGGAAGCTGTTGTGAAGGATATTTTGCCTGATAAAAGTAAACTGTTTTCGAACCTAAGCCTATCTCAGCAAACAGTGTGTCGTCGAATTAATGACATTTCAAATGAAATTATCTTATAACAGCACGACAGAATTCGATATTTCAAATATTTTTCCTTGGCATTTGACGAAAGCACAGACATTTTAGACTCAGCTCAGCTTGTAGTGTTTCTTCGTGGAGTAAATGAATCATTTCAAGTAACTGAAGAAATGTTAAATTTGATAAGTTTAAAAGGTACAACAGGAGAAGATGTTTTCCACGCTGTTGAAAACTATTTATGCGAAAACAACTTGGATTTGGAAAAACCTTCTGGAATATCAACTGACGGAGCACCTGCTATTATAGGTAAAGAAAAGGGAGCTATAAAATTAGTAATCGATAAAATAGAATCCAACAACAAAACTAGTAACCGCTCCAAAAGAGAGGATTTAATTATAATCAAATTTTGTTGATGAATCAAACAGTCATGTGTCCAAGTATTATCGATGGATCATGTTATGCAAGTAATTATAAAAACAGTGAATTACATTCGATCCCATGCACTTCCGCATCGACAATTTAAGGAGTTCCTGAAAGAATTAGATTCTGAATATGGTGACGTTGTATACTTCAGTCAAATCAGATGGCTAAGTCGTGAAAGATGTTTACAGCGGTTTTATGAGTAACGAGAAGAAATTGACTTGTTCATGAATGACGAGCAAAGACCTGTACCAGAATTAAGAAATGATGAGTGGTTATTGGATTTATGCTTTTTAGTGGATATTGTCGAAAAACTCAATCTATTAAATATATCATTGCAAATAAAAGATAAGCTTGTAATCAATACATTTAATCACATCAAAACATTTCAGAAGAAATTGTTATTTGAATCGCAATTTAAAAGTAATAACGCTCACCACTTTCCATTGTTGAAAGAATTTAAGAAATCAAAATGTAACAATTACATCAAATATGCAAAAGAAATAAGAAAACTTACAGCTGCTTTTGAAAGTCGATTCAGTAATTTAGAGTTAGGTAAATATAACAAAAATCTTATAATATATTCATCTCCCTTTCGTGTTGAAATCGAGTTGGCCCCAGAATATCTCCAAATGGAACTGGTTAACTTACAGTGCAATATTGAATTAAAACACATTTTTGAAACATCAGAATCTAAAATAGATTTTTATAACACGTCACAAAGAGAAATTTTCCAATTTGAGAAATCTGGCACCAAAAGTTGTTAGCGCTTTTGGTTCAACTTACACCTGAGAATCATTTTTTCCGAAAATGAAATTGACCAAACACAAACACGCTCAAATAACGGACGCTAACCAGCAACACCAATTACGATGTGCAAATACCCAAACTGAGATCGATTTGCAAAAGCTAAGTGAAAGACTGGAGAAACAAATATCGCACTAGTAAAATAAATACTTTTAATGATATCATTTTTTTATTTCATTTATATTTTATTTTTAGTGTTATATATTTCTTTACAATTTGCGTTTAGTATCATTATTATTATATTATCGATGTTTTTATGTAAGAATAATAGTAAATACAATAATAATAACTCATTATGTTTCAAATTTCACTCCAAAAAAATGTCTACAGTGGGTCTAAATCGAATATGGGGATATATAATTTTATATGCGGCCCGCGTAGTTATGATGCATTTCCAAAGTGGTCCGCAAAACCTTTTGGGTGGGCCACCCCTGGTTTAATACGAATAAAAACAAATCGGTATGAAGATGAAATGACACGTGAAACAATTTCATAAAACTAGTAGAATTGTGACTAACAGCATGCGGTAAGTTTGATGAAAATTTAGCAGTGACGAAAGACAAAATATTTAATTTGTCAATAGTGTGATATCGAGGCTGAAAATATGATCAACGATGGTAGCGACTGAAGAAATCCCAAAGAACTTACATACACTGCTCCTACCTCATCACCTCCCCCTCCTCCATCTCCCTCTGCTCCTACATCATCACCCCCTTCCCATCCCACACCCATTTCTTCTCCTGTCCCTGATCTTCCTCCTCCTTCCTCATCTATTCGTACATCCACATCTCCTTCCGCCCACATACACAGTTACAACTCGCGCTCAAGAGTACGATGTGGTACTCGAAGGTGACAAACGCGTTCGGGTGAAGCGTGCGGACTTCATCCGGGACTAGAAGCTGTACAATCGATGGATCACCCAAGGGATAAGAATTTCTTCCAAAAACAAACGCCGCTTACATTATCTTTTAAAACTCTATACGAAACCACCCGAATTCCATGATTATTTCCGAAAATTTAAGACTATTCTCCGAAAATAGTCTATGCAGCTAAAGTAATGGAAAATGAGACGGATACTAAAATCGAACAACCGGACCAAAACCATGTGGAATATTGTTAAAAATTACACGACACCAGAAAATCGCGCAGAAAACGTTTCCCTACTAAACGGTGGCAAAATCGTATCAAATCCACTTGACATCACAAATTTGTTTAATTCTTATTTCTCAGAAGTAGGTAAAATAACTAATTCAATATATCAACAACCAATGTCCTCCGAATATATCCACCCACGTGCTCCACTCTATGTTCACTTNTGAAACTAACGCCAGTGAAATCATGAGAATTATCAGCTCATTAAAAATCAAATTTTCAACAGGCATAGATGATATACCCCAGTTTTTGTTAAATTTTCGTCCCACGCTATATTAAATCCACTCATAAATATTTTTAATAGTTCTTGATTGGAAGGGGTGTATCCTAACATATTAAAGAGAGCTAAAGTGAAACCTTGATGCAAGAAAGGAAACAAACACAATGTTGGTAATTATCGACCAAGTTCTCTACTACCCAGTTTTTCAAAAGTCCTTGAAAAATTGTTCTAAAAGAGTTCTTAGATTTTCTATCAAAAAATAACATTCTCTGTGACGATCAACACGGATTTCGGAAATAGTTTTCAACCACCAGCGCCATATTTTCTTTCTTAAGTGATCTTACCACTTCCCTTTGACCGTGGAGAAAATTCTCAGGGAGTATTTCTTGATTTGTCTAAAGCATTCGATGTCATTAAACACGAAATTCTCCTTTCAAAACTATAATTTTTGGCGTTCGTGGACTTGCGCATCAGTGGCTGACTTGCTCTTTAAAAGATAGATATCAACAGGTCTAAATATCATATGCTAAAAATAAAGTACTTCAGCATTTAACATATATTTTTTTGATCAAGAACACTCAACAATGTAAGTTTATTTGAATTACTACAAAAGACAAAAATTAACGTTAAGACAAACTAAAATTAATAATGTAGTTAAAAACAAACTTACAAAATGACAATTTAGAGGGCATACTGTGCTCGATCAGCTGCATCTGCCAATGAAAGAGTGTCTACCTCCAGCTCTTGTTGCAAGTTGACTTCTGTACTAGTTTGGAAGATTTTTAAGGAACATCGTGCGAAGTATCGCGTTGCATTACGGCTCCTTTTTTAAAATTCTTTATCGACTTCGTTTTGTACAACAAAAATACTATTTTGAAGGATATATACAATGTTTATTGCATAACCTGAAAAAACGATATATCTTCGTTTTTCTGAAAGATTTCTCGTACCGAATGTGGTCCGCGCGTGTCCACTTGGAAATCCCTGTTCTAAGGTTACGCGCATGTCTTTCTTTGGACTGTCGTGGAAGTTTGTCGTCGGTGTGCACAGCTCCACTGAATTCTACGCCCGATCTTCGGTCACGCTACGACGACACCCCCACCCCCGATAGTTTTTCTCGTTTTCACGATCTTCATCGCCAATGTGCTCCTGCATCCCTTGATTGCTGAGACTTTCTCACGTCCATTTCCACCTTTTTGTGGTTTATATCCAGAAATCGAAGGAAGGAGCCGGGAAACTCCTTCAGCTCTAGGATCAAGAAGTCAGCAGTGACTAAGAGGTTTATTTTATTGCCAAATTAACAAAATGGACGAACGAATTTTTTTAAAAATCTCTTTTTAAAAAAGCTACATTACCCTGCACATTACAGAATATAACGATCACAAATCAGCAACAAGTTACATTTATTTCAATTAGCTGTTATGAAAAATCTTGCTTCCGTTTACTTCAGTACTACTTTTCTGTATACAGATCTGCGACATGAAATAACTCGGACACTGTCTCTAAAAAATGAATACTGTTTCAAGTTTTATGAACCACATAGTTTTCTATATCTTTTTTTCTGCCCTAATTTAAAAGTCATCAAGACAGTAATGATATTTCAATTTTACTGTCACTTGAACTAAGACCAACAAAAATTCACTTTAGTTCTTGACAATGACAAGCAACATCAGAAGATACATGTTATTTGAACAATTCCTTTGGTTTTTCAAGTTAAAAATTATCTTTTCAAGTAATGAAATTCATCAAGTTTGTGACAGCTAATACAAATAAGATGACAGCACAACGACATTACTTTGTGTAACAAGGATCATACTGCATGCTTAAATGCATCAATCAGTTTATTAAAAACCAAACTATTGTTTGGAAAATTCAATGAAAGGGGAATTATTTACAGAATCATTTTTGTCTGCCTCTGTGCAGTAATGAAATTTAATGAAAAATTATTTGAAATACAATAAATATAATACTGAAAAATCTTGCAAAAACACGATTTATTAATAAAAATACACATAAAATATCACTGAAATAACTAACAAAGATGGAATGTCCTCGCCATTAATAACATGGTTAAATCTCATTAAAAAATGACTTCAAATTAAAGAAAGTATCAAGAATAAAAAAGCACAACTATACTGATTCAAGTTGTACCAGATGGCTTGTCTTTGTCATTTGATGAGCTGTGAACAAACAGTAAAATGCTTCAGAAGACAGTTTCAGAAAAAAATTTTATTCATCAAAATACATTAGAGTGATGGGAACACAAGATAACACCCATTTCTAGGAAAACAGCTCAGACAAACCAGGAAGTGAAGAGACAGCTAAGACAATTAAGTCACTAGATTAATTTAATGGTTGCATATCTTTAAAACATATTGTCATTCTTACAAAAAAATAAATTTATTAATGATTAACTAAAAATGTGGTTTATTTAATTTTTTTTACTCACAGATTTTATCTTACATTCCCACCAGAAAGAGAGTGATTACCTTCTCTTCTTTTGTTGACTATCTTCCCTTTCTGGCTGGCTGTTGTCTTGTTCCTGCCCTCCTCTTGCTACAACAGCAACACATCAAACATTCAAAATGACAAGGTATAAGAGTATAAAATCAATCGGTAAATACCAAAGAGCAAACTACTAATAAATTCCTTAATAAATGTTGCATCTGATACATATTCTTACTTGTTAGACAATGAGAACTCAAGTTCATCTGAGCTGAAGTTTGCGGAGTCCAACAGAATGAACTGTTATCTCTGCTTGTAGGAGGTAGGATTCCTGAATTAGAGGTCTGTTGCACCGGAGAAGCAGTGTTGTCTCGCAACGAACTTCCAATATCAGTTTTCCTGAAACACATTAAACTAAATTTTCATTTCTTTTGTATTACCACTAAACAAAATGTAACATAATACAACTGAATTTAGAGATTTCCATCTTTCTATTTTGTAATCTGAGAAGTATAATTTCCAAAACCATTTATAACATAATGAAGTGTTTCTATTGCAATTATAATCACATCTTCCTTTCCCTATTATTTTCCTTCAACAAAAGCATTCAATTAATTTGTTTTTCCTTACATTTTTAATTTTTCTCTCAAACAAGTTGTTATAACGCAAAATAAAACTGCCCCACAGAACTTAACAATGAAAGTATGACAACAAAACGCTACAGACTCACAAAAACATTTTCAAATACATGCAAGCACTAACCCAAATCTCGTTGCGAGCACAGATGAATTTTGTGCCTCCCGATTGTTAACAGGCGAGAGTTCCAAGTCTTCCACAGGCGACAGCTCCAGATCCTCCACAGGAGCTAAATGAAACTGATCCAATATCGAACTGAACCTCTGAAGCATACATCATCACATCTTAATGTTATTTATCACCAAAGTATATGAAAATACATTATTACCACAATCTGAAAATACAAATTACCTCCAAGTTGATAGGGCTTGGGAGTTTAAACCATTCGCTTTCCGAGGATTGTCTATTAAGAGAAGATGGGGCATCCATTCTCTGGAGAGATGTTGATATCCGTGGACTCGTTCTTGTGTTGCCTAGAGCCACTGCCACAAAAAGTAGCATATAAAATCTATTACGGAATAAATGAAAAATCCATTTTGAAACACTTTTACACATTAAGTATCATCATAATAATAAGTAAAGCAAGCACATTGCATTAAATATACCTTTACAAGATTAGTAGAATCTTTATAGTTGAATGAGTTGAAAAAGAAGAAAATGAGGAATATTCACATAGCACATAAAAGTGTCGTGTCACAACATGTCACAACCTGAAGTGGTTTTTCTACGGAAGTTTGTGATAAAGTGAAAGAGGGAACCTTACTCTAGTTGCGTACATGCCCTGTTATAGATTTTCTCCTTTTTCCAGTCGTAAGAACTAGGCACAAATAATAATACTACTTTCATTTTCAGAAATTTTTGATTATAGTTTATAGCGACATTTGTGTAAAGTAATAATAAATTGTGTGCACAAATAAGGTTGCTCTTCTAATTTTATTAAAAACCGTGTTGTTGAAATTTTTGTTTTAATGATGTCAAAATGTAAAAAATAAAAGAAGAATAAAAATGTGAGATATAACTTCCTTCAGGAATGAATGGATTTAGAAATTGATGAAAGAATTGCCATCTAAAAATCTTTGGAACTACATGTTATGGAGTCCATGTTAACTTTTGAGCCTGTAAAACAGCATTATATTTCCCCCATGCACAAAAGACATTTATTTATTTATTTATAAATTTCTAAACAATACCTTTAGGTGTAGTAAGTTGAGAATCTGAAACAGTTGAGTGATGAGGTGCCACTGGATAATTACTAGCTACACTGGGAGGGCCACTTGAAGATGCTTGACTATCAGATGATGAGCCCACTCTTCCAACCACCAGCTGAAGCGTATCTAAAACGCTGCTTGCTGTGACAAGTGGCTGACGACTCATGCGGCCACTCCTAGATTTGTAATCACATCGCCTAGAACCTATGTGAAATGTATTGTACAGTAACTTGTACACACAAATAAATAACAATCAGAGAACAGTTTTTCTTTAGAGTCTACAAGTTCTTACGATTAAAAAGAATTTAGTTTAAATTATGTACCAGAGGAATTGCACAGTTGTGGTGACCACGACGATTGTTCAACGGATGCAGATTTGTTACGATCTTGCATTTCAAATAGATGGAGTAGCATAATCTCGTCTTCAAGACCATCAGAAAGAGAACTCCGTGACATTCTGCCAATGGGAGAAATAATTATGAATAAAGATTCATCACTGCAGCACACACACTCAAAAGAAAAACAAAGGGTTGTTTTGTTCCCACCTATTTCCACCAAGATTTCCATCAGAAACATTTCTGCCGCGATACAGCATGGGACTAGTCAGAGAAAATTCCACATCATTGTCACCTATTAAATAAAGAATGGAATAGGAATAATAAATCCAATATTATCCTGTCACACAAAAAGTACACCATTATTGAGTACACGATATTTGGTGAGCTTTCATCAAATTTTCATATCTTCACAATTCCTGACAAAAAAAATAACAGATGAAAGCAGGAAGATGCTTACATTTAACACAAACTAGAATCTTCAAAGAGAAGTAACAAAGTAATCTAATAATAAATGTATTTTAAAAATTGAACTTATCAGATGACTTAATGCATCACTATAATAATTCAATACGACAATTACAAAAATACACTTCAGTTGCTGTTTGTTTATTAGCTGTGTTGCCAAAACAATATTGCATCTTTTACAATTTTTCTTATTTTACACAATACACCGTTTTACAAATTACACTTCCTTTTTCTGATTTTTGTACTGGTTCGGGCCACTTCTAAAAAAACGATTAAATTATTCGAAACTTACATTAATCATCATTTAATAAAATAATTTAATAATTCAACCATTGTACATGTCCTATTCATGTGGTTCTGATGAATACACCTTTCCCTTAATAATCATCTGACTTCCTTGTCATACTTGCAACAAACAAATTTCTGTCATGTGACTACATAAAAAAAAGGAAAAGCAAAAAAAGAAAGAAAGAATAATATAAATATAAAGCAATTATGTTATCCATACAACCGTTCCTCTTTACCTGACATTGTCTGATCGTCCACATCATTTTCATCATTGGAATTTTCTTCCTCTATTCCCATACTGCTGTTATGATGATCACAATCTTCATTAAAACCATCTGCTTCACTTATATCCTGAAAAATTTCCAAACACACTTGCTAGACTCGGGAAGTAATAACATAATAATAACTGTTACACAAATGACCGACCTCACTGTCACTGCTGCTGCAGCTTGAAACAATTCCAGCAGTGTTTAAAAGACTAGGGGAGGACAAAGACGATGCAAGAGGAATGAGGCACCGATTTCGAGGACTCTGGCATTTCCTATTGCTCCTCACAGGTTTCACACGGGAATTGGATGAATCTGCAGTGGAGAGCGTAGAAGAGGACTCGTTGGCTCGAACAGGGGTCAGGATGTCAACTGAGCCTATGTGAGTCCCATTTGCAACAGAGCTAACGATTTGAGTTGACCTGCAATTAAACAACGAGTTAAAAATTACAGAATTTTACATCTCAAAAAACGAGGAACACTGGCACAGAACTAACTTCACAAAAAATAAAGTCCAAGGTTGACAATACTCAAAACATGTCAAGCAGCTAACAAATTTGTTGTGAAATAGGAAATCAACCCACTAAGAAACCCAAAACACCCATAAGGTTCTTTACCTCTGCATCAGCTCAAGGAGACATACCCAAAACAACGTTTCATCTCCTTGATTTGGTATTTCATTTCCCCTGAGTTGATTAGGAATTGTTTGAGGCCTCTATTCCATATAGGGGTAAATATCCTACAAGTTGACCTGAGCAAGTTTTTAACTCCACCGAACAAAACCACTTTAAACACCACAACACTAGGATACCATAATCCCAACTTTAATTACTTCACAGATTTAAATACCTCTCATTGCATCATATTTAATTCAATGTTTAGCAGACCAAGCATAATAGTTCTAGAGTTGAAGGTCATTGAAATATATTTCCCAATTTATAATAATTATAAAATTGTTAATGCTTTCACTCAAACCTAATCCAAAATCCATTACTTCTCCATGAAGGTACCAATCTAAGAATCTAAAACTATTTTACCCAAGATATTTAAGTTCACCTACCTACAGGTAGACTGACCACTCAACGGAATTTCCATCAAACAACACGTTGTGACAATTGAATCTGTCGTTGCATTTCCACTTGTGCCCAAGGAAATAGCCTGAGATTGTTGGAGTAAAGGAATAACTGCTGTTCCAGAAACTGGAATGAGCGAGTTGGCTAGGGGAGAAGGTGCAGAAGGCATGAGCGAGCTGGAGCCTGAGCAGACCCCTTCATTAGTGGCATTCGTTCTACTGGCAGTGTTGTTTCTTGATATTTCAATTGCCAACCTCTGAAATCAATCAGCGAACACATTGAGCATTTCATTCAACATTTTTATTTATGTATGATAGAACATTTAAAATTCTGAACTACCTCTTTCAGTTCATTGATCTGGGTGGCATATTGATTTTGAACAGTAAGAAGTTGACTAATATACCACTGTTGATCTCGACATCGCTGAAAAAATGTTGGTGGCCTTACTTGAAACCTGTAAGTCACAAAAATATCCACATAACTATAGAAAAGCAATGTAAAAGAAAGAGGGCAATATTGACAAATGCCATCATCAATAACTCATCACAAAAAAGTAATAATTAGAAGAAGCAAATAAAAAAATGTATGACAAAATAAAAACTCAAGGTGCAATTAAAATTGAGAATACCTGAGTCAACTTTCTTACTTCCCATAGTCACATACCTTAATATAAGTGTATCAGTTTCAGTGTTCAAATATCCTTCACTAGCCAACAAATCCAGTCGAAAAAATCTATTATAACCCCAGCATTCTCCTATTTCAAAGTCAGAAGCAAATTCTCTGACTATGTTTTTACTTGCATCTCTCGATCCTTGATGAATCATTTCAACTCTATATTCATACCTGGTAAAAATGAAAAATTAAAAGATATTGAGAAAGTAGCATAAAATGAAAGAAAAAAAAAAAAAAGCTTTCACCACAAGTATTTCCCCTCTTACTTTGATGTTTCAGGTAGCCCAGCGCTTAATTCCAAAAAGACAGATAAATAATTGCCCCTGACTACTCCATTCCCATCGGGATACACTTTCAGTCTCCAGCACAAGCCATTGACATGAAGAGGGGTGGAATAAACTGGATCTGCTTTGTGTTGCAGCTGAACAAAATTCTGCATAACAAAGGTACTACTATCATATCCAGGAACTATTTCACTGAAAACAAAGAAAATTATTATTAAAGATGAAGGAAACTTAAAATTTTTAATTATTGCCAAATTGGAACTACTGAAAAGAGTTTTATGATTTTATTTGTACCTTTGAAAATCTGCTGGGACAGGAGCAGTGACAAAACTCGCCATGGGTTTCTTACGAACCTGATGAATCATTCTTGATATTTCATTGCTCTTATTGATTAGTTCAGATCGAGTGCAAGAGTGTAGCTGATGTTCTATTTCTTGCAAAAGAGCTTCTAATTGTTCTGTCTCCTGCGTCAAGGAGTTTTCTTGACCCATTAATGTAAGAAGCTTAGCTTTCAACTGAGAGTCTAAACGAGCAATCATTAATTCAACTGCATTACGAATTTCCCGCACACGTTCATCTTTAGCAGCACGCACAGATTCTACATTCCGTTCCTAACAGAGCAATCAAAATAATTACCAACATAGTATATACTATAATACAAGGTTCGTATAACAACATACAACTTATTCCACCTACCACTTCCTGGACAAGACTAATTAATTCCATAAGTCTTCGCCTTAGCTGTGCAACTTCATCCTTGATTTGAGTGATATGTTGCTCATACACTTCTTCCAGTGGTTTGAAAGTATGTCCAGAATGAGTACCTCCCCATAAAGCGCACTGATGACAAATACACCGCCTGCAGGTCCAGCAATACACTGACAACTTTTCTTGGTGAACCTCACATCTAGATAAACACAAAAAGATTCATTGGTTTTAAGGTCAATCCTTTAACACTACACCAATCATTTGTTTTAAAACACAAACCTATCTCTCTCATTTTCTTCAGAACGAGAAGAGTTTAAACCCACAGCTTGCAAAGTATCAAGCTGTTGAGTTACTTCTTCTACCCAACGACAATTCACTAATTCATGGAGGTGTAAAGATGCCCTACAATGAGGGCATTGAGATCGTTGTTCAGTCAGCCAACGTCGAATACACACATAACAACAGAGCTTAGAACAATGTGGACATAAGTGTGCATCTCGAAGTTTTTCCATACAAATGAAACATCGAAAAACCTCTGCAAGTGTCTGAAGAGAAATAAAAATTTGTTAACATTATTGAAAGAAGATAACCTTCAAATATCCAAATGCCAAGCATAGATTTAAATCTGTATTTATGTGCACATCTCAAGTGTTCTTACAGTTGTGGGAAGATCAGAGCATATTTGCTCCATTGCTGTCAGCCAATCGACTATGTATAAAAATGTAACCAAGGTGATTTTCATAAACCGTAGACAAAAATTTTGTTCAAAATTTCTTACAAAAATAAAAAGTCATTTAAATAAACATGACTACCAATTTTTAATTTTAAAACAAAAATTTAGTCACATCACATGAAATTTGGCCATCAAAACAAGACACTAAGTGCTTAGTAACACAATAATTGTTGTAACAATAACACAAATGAATCATTTGTTCATTTGCATCAAAGTGGATATTTGAAGAAGCCGCAAAATAAAAAAATGTTTAACTCATTTATACATAAATCGATTAGAACAACATAACAGGATAATTCACGATCCGTTCATAAACTCTCACCTCAACGTCAACTTTCTCCTGTCCCTTTTCTGGCCTACACGCCATTTTTAAATAATAAATATGACTTAATAAAGATGATTAATTTGTTATGAAAGTCACATATCGTAATTTCTAAACT
The DNA here is from genome assembly GCA_002313205.1 of Laupala kohalensis. NCBI lineage: Eukaryota > Metazoa > Arthropoda > Insecta > Orthoptera > Trigonidiidae > Laupala > Laupala kohalensis. The sequence continues at coordinate 217,364 of NNCF01127567.1, read as the reverse complement.
CTAACAAGACGAAGATCAGAACTTTACACTTTAGGACATCGCACGATAGAACTGTCACCAGTTAGCTGTCATCTCAATTTATACGAATAAAGGATACACGGAGTTTCTATACAAATCAGCGGATTAGCGGGGATTTGCAGGATAGCCAACGTATCTAGAATTAACGGTAAACATTGCAGGATTTATTTAGATCAAGACGATTTTGTGCTTCTGCCATGATAGCAAACGTTGCTAGATATGATATGATAGATACGTCACAGTGAAGATGATGATTATTGTTATTATTATTGGGGTTTTAGGTCTCACCTGCAGTGGAGATTAAAAATTCGTAAAATTCAGTCTCTGATACAGGTTATTTACATTTTTCATGGGGTGATAGAGGGAAGAATTAATTCTGTGCGGTTTTTAATGGACGATGACAGGAAAATGTTTGGTATACGTTTAAAGGGTCATTCTGAGCAGCGGACTGCGTTTCCAGAAGCTGAGACAGTCTTTCCTCAGAATGACCGTAATAGAGACATGTAAATAATATAATAATAATAATTTATTAGTCTGCAAGTGAGCGATGCTCGGTGGCAGATAGAAAAGAATACACACATAATAGAATAATACGAAGTTAAAAAACAAATCATCAGTATCTATAAAATACACACACACTAACGGAATAAAATGCTTAGAAAATTATTACACATGGTTACAACGAGAAATAAATTAGATTTAAGAAATTAACAATCTACATGAGAATCATATGTGCGTACATTCACATACATACACAAACAGTTACAGAAACACACTCATACGTACAAACACGCTCAATATACACACATATGTCATTACTCCTCCTATAGCCTTAGCGTAAAAGTAATTGTTATAACATAAATAAAAGAAATTAATAAGTATAAAAAATAAAACCAAAAAAGAGTTGCCGAGAGCAATCGTATACACTTCACTTCTTTCACTCTGAGCATTTGCTATACCCTTAGACTCCTATCACCTCGCTACACTTCACTTCACACATGTTCCTATTTCGAAGGAGCAACAAGACGGTTGCGGAAACATTTTACTCTCTTTGGTAACGCGACTAATGTAATTCGGTTTGTGTAGCCAAGCGTTCACCGACTTTCAAGCAGGCTCTCCCATGTAGACTTTAAAGAGGGCACAGAGACGCGCTAACTTTCTTCCTTTAAAAGGTGTAAAGCCCCACTCTTAACTAATATTACGAGTGTTGTCCCTAACAAAATTCGCGGCCTTTCTTTGTATCCGATCTAATTCATTGATCCGACCCGGATCCGACCCTCCCTATACGGATCCCTCCAGTATAGGTCGAACTAATGAAATGCATGCCAAAACTTTAGATTTCCAGATCCCTTTTTTAAGTACACGTCTTACGAAGCTCACCGCTCTCCAAGCTTTCTGCGTTGTGTATTTAACATGTTCTGTCCAATTTAAGTCACGAGAAATTATAGCACCTAAGTATTTACAGTATGAAACTTCAGGGATAATCTGATGATAGAATGAATAGTTCAGAGCAGATTTTGTTTTTGATTTGGTAAAACAATAAGGGTTTGCTTTTTAGAGCGCTTATTTTTATTTTATTCGACTCAGCTCATTTTCACAATTCGTTTAGATCGCTCTGTAAAATATTTCGGTTTCTGTCTTCTTTAATATTCCGATATATAATACAGTCATCTGCAAAAAACGCACTATCGAATTAATGTGGTCTTATATATCGTTAATATATGCACGGAAAAGAAGTGGACCCAAAACGCTTGTAAATCTCACCCCCGAAACTCTTGTAAACCTTTATTCAAGGAAATAAATATCCTAACACTTCCCTGCATTTATATTTATGAAACGGTCGTGTTTGTTAAGACCGAATTATACGAACTTTGCTTTATACGAAACAGTCTCGTTCACGAACACAATACGCGCTATAGTAATAATATTCATCGCCCTAGAATGTCAACCACTTTTCGCCAAAAAGGACCGTATCATTCGGAAATCGTTCTATATAATTCCCTGTCCAAGAATATAAAAGATATTATGAAATTGAATCTCTTCAAATCCGCGGTTAAAAACTACCTCCTGCACCAGTGCTTCTACACAGTAAAAGAATTTATTGATTTTAACAAAAGTTAAATCCGTCTTGTACTTTATCATGCCATTGCTGTAGTACTTTTAAAATAACTTACGAGAGTTTCAAAACTATTTTCTTGCATGATTGTTGTGTCTTATAATTCATATTAATATAGTTTTGTGTACTCAACTTTGGCACGGTTGGGCACATTAATTCTGTAGCCCCATCCTGGCCCGGGTTTTTCTCCGTTTTTCCTTCGGGTAGAGGCGGATTTCTCATACAGGTTCTCTAGGCTTTGTCAAGGGGTGTGTTTATTGTAACAAAAAATCGTGAATTTAGTGTTATTTCAATTCTTACGATTTTTAAACACTGTACTCAGAATAATCGATAGTTTGATAATAATTTGTACATGTAAATTTTTTGCGTTAAATTACAAACATATTAGTATTATAACTCGCAGATAACTTTTCATCTTATCTAGGAATGTTTGCTGAAATTTTTGAATCCACCTCTACCTTAGGGCCCTTGATCGGAATTGATGGGATGGACCCTTGCTTGTTTCGGAGAGTAAATTAGCTTATTGTCCACCACGTGGTCATACGCAGTTAGTACTGTTTTTTTAAAATAAATTTATTTATATTTATTTGTGGTTCTCCCGATGTCACCGCGATTTCTATAGAGGAGCACCCATCTATTCTAACTTGTTTTGAGCGATCCCGAAGAAATTCACAACCATTTGACAATACGCCGATCAATTTCTGACTTGGCGATTTTTGCAAGAAGACAGTCATGTGGCACTAAATCGAACGCTTTTGATAAATCAATAACTATTGCATCAGTTCCCCCCCCCTCGTCAAGTGACTCGGCTAAGTCCTGGGAAACGGAAAACTGTTGACTCTCACATGAGTACCCGGATCTAAAACCTGTTGGGAAGGATGTAGAAAATAATTTTTTCCCCCAGTACTCTTCAAATAATCTGCAATATTATGTTCCATCTGTTTACATACTACGGAGGTTAAGCTAATGAATTGGTCGATAATTTCTAACTAAAGAGCGATAACTTCCTTTGTGAATTGAAAATGATGAATTATTTCATGTAATATCAAAAAGCCTGGCTAGGTACGGAATCCTCTGGAATTTTCTCGTGACCGATTGATTTTTTTATTCTTAATCTTAGAAAATCGCTGTCGCAGCATTCTAGTATTTAGAACAAAAGTATTTCTTTGAGAATTATTTGTCAAATTTAAACTGTCGTTAATAGAGTAAATGCCAAAATCCGACGAGTAATATGAATTGAAAACATTGTTCTTATCCTGAGGTTATGTGTGGATTACCCCGTTGTTTATAACACCGGATGTACTTTCTTTATTCCCTATCCCTCTTTCCAGGTACTTAAAAAATTGGGAAAAAATTTGCGTATTTATTTTGAATTTTTTTGTAAAAAATACTCCTGAGCGTTTTTCTTTGCTATGAATAACTGTTTAAAGAGAAATTAGTAATTATTCTGGTAGCCAGTACCTTTCTTTCGATTTTTATTCGCTTTTCTTACTTTGGATTTCAAAGGTCTAATGTAACTATTATAATATTCAGGGTAAGGATTGTTTTTTTAATTTTTTATTGAGAACAAATTTTTCAATGCTGTTAAATATTATATTCCTATAGTTTATCCAAATTTATTCCATGGAGCTTCCCGTACCGGCCCATCTCGCGTAATTTTTTAAGTAGAAAAAAACTAAAAATTTGGTACGTTTGTTTTATTATATTGCTAAATTATTCTTTCCTGTGATGTAGATATTTGAGAAGAAGCCCAGTGGACTTGTAAGACAACCGCGCGATGGTCACTTGTACCGTCTACAGAGATAAAAGCTCATCCTCCGGTCGCACGAGGATTGCGTCCGTTGCTTCACTACCCGACAGCAGTCACGGTCCCAAACAAGATTTGTTTACTAATGATTGCGTATTTCTAATACTGAGTCACCCTCTTTGTCGACATGCGGTAAGTTAAGGTCCCCGCACGAAAAACTTTTTAACACAAACAAAAATTCCACCCCCACGGCTCACACGATCCCGTCTGAAATCTGAAAAATATGAAAGAAATATTTCTGCATTTTTCACGTCCTCCGATAGCCACGACTCCGTACCAATAATAATGTCTGGTTCATAAATCAACTATATTGAAAAATTTAACTTTTTGTTGTAAATACTTCTATAATTCATCTGCAGCAACACTAACGACTCACCCTTGTTAACCGGTCGACGAACATCATTTTCTTCTTCACCGCCGTCGCCTCCCGTTGCACCATCACCGCAGCGATTGCCTTCCTCGGTGACGCCTCCGACTCCGCCGTCGCCTTCGTTGTCGTTGAGCTGGAGACGAGGTTCCCAAAGCGCTTTGGTATTTCCCTCCAATACCGCTCTGCCATCTCAAACACGAGTTGAAGGGGGCTTCGCACGTGACAACCGCGAAAAGAGTTTTCCTAAATGTGACGCTCCTTTCCCCGCAACACGCCACTTACTTTTACGATGGAATTT
>NNCF01127567.1:169332-205594 GCA_002313205.1 Laupala kohalensis | reverse complement strand
TATATATATAGTAATAAAAAATGATAATGGAGGAAATATTCGTAGGTGCAAAACCACTCATTGCGGCGCCAGTTGTAATAAAAAATATTGGAGGAGTAAATGAACAATAAATTAACTTACAATAACTTACCTAGCCCACTCGGCAAGCTTACCCAGGGACACTACATACGGTAATTAAAAAGGAAGGTCGAAATTCGGCCCATTTATTGTCGAGAAGTAATGTATTAATCTTTCTTAAAAGAAAATCAACATTTACAAATATTACTTTAATCATTCACTATCAACACACAAGTACATTATAACACTTCACAAATTTCCGTTGACATTTCCCCAAAAACTCAACTCTGCAAAACTTCACATTGATGTTTCCTTCAAAAATACATGCTATTAACTACCATAAGATTACACATATTACAATTCTGCTCAACTGATCACTTTATAAGGACTGAGTCCGTTTAATAGCTATTTAAGCTTGTGATCCTTTGACTGAAGTTCATTAGGCTATTGTAAACACTGTCCATTGTTTTAAGCCTTTATCTATAATTACAACATAATGGTGATAAAGGTAAACATGTCACAAAAGTCTCTGGACTACAACCACTCACACTTGATGAAGTTTCTCTGATATATGGTAGAACGAGCAAGGTACCGAACACGGCCCTTGCCTTTGTAACTACCTTTAATACGATGGCGATCATCAGCGCGAAACCGTCGTTGAATGTCCAATGTCCATTGAAGAGCGTATACGTCTCCCCGCGCCACTTCGCTCCTGCCCGAGTCAATGACTTCCCCAACTTAGCTGCTGCACCCTCCCGGTTGATCCCCGCATTGAATGTGGGACGTCAGTCGAACCATCTCCAAGCACAACTTGGTGAAGATGTAAATGCCATAATGCCCCTCGTAAATTAAGGTATCTTCCATTTATCATTAGATCGAATTATTCGTCAATCACTTAGCTGACCGTATTAACTATTCCGATCCGATCAAGTCACTAAAATTCCTAAGTGATGTTCCTAAATGACGCTCAGAATGAGAGTCAGAAAAATGACCATCAGAATGCTCAGACTGAATAACAGAATGATAAATCAAAACATCAGAATGAAGTATAGAATACTCAAGACACAAAGACTGAATGTTTGATGCTGAGAGAAAGCTCAAATCCATCCCCCTGCACTCTGACAATACCACTTACGTTTGACGTGTCTGCCAAACGTCACTCACCTCTTTTCATTTCGAACCTGAAACTTTTTTTGTGCAGTCTCTTCCCTTTCCACTATTCTGTCCACCGTCACTCACCTCCTTCTTAATTAAGTCGTCTTCTGGCGACAGAGTCTCTGCACAAGCATGCATTCATCCCCGAACAAATCTCAGACTCTCTTTCTGATACCTCATCACTTACCATCCACTTATTTGTCTCTTTGAAACAAGCCAGATCTCCTTCAGAATTTCTAAGACGTAATATCACAACTACCCGTTTCTTCTGCATTTTGACAGCGTCTGGTCAATCGCTTCTCACAGCTACTCTCCCTTTCCTTCTTTCGTTATTTTCCTCAAAATTTCCACCTCGCACTTCGAGACGCAACAACCGGCTGCGTTTATGACCCATTCAGTAGTGCCCCAGCGAATGCCGTCTTCCCCCCACCCCACCCCCCCCACCCCATTCCATTTTTCTTTTGTGCCCCTCTAGACAGACTCCTGTACCAGCGGCCTCTTGCCTGCGTCCGCTCGAGTGNAATAAACATTCAGAATAATATTTCAAAACAAATAGTGACATATCAATCATAAATATGGTAAAAGTGTTGTGTAAATGTAATTTCGATGTAGACAGAAATTTATGTATTTTATCATTATCATATCTTTCATTTCAGTTTACTAACAGTGTAATCTACGCCTGCTTGGTTCATTTACACTGGTAAATATTGTTCAAGCTTCTTGAAACAGTAAACAAATGCGTGAATGCAGCAGATAGAAATTATTTTACTGCGTCTATACGAAACTTTCAAGCGAAATACCGCTAATGCGGATGTAATGCATACTAATTCTACTTTACGTACAGAAAATTAAGGCAAAATCGTTGGACCATTTTTTGAAAAATATTCAAAAATATACTTTAACCTTCGTGTAAAGTGCCCTTTATGTTCGAATAAAGAGAAAATTGATAGCACGGGCATACGTCAGAAGTAAATTACCTTAACCCTTAATACGAAAAATGAAAAAAAAATGACCATTCGGTCAGGAGTGCTGCACACAGAAGGACGGACGGATGGACCGGACGTACGTCCAGCCAAAAACAACTTTTTCGGAATTAGGGGTCTCCAAAACGGATATTTGGGCAAAAATCTCGCTTTCGAATTCTTTCACGATTACAATACTTACTATATACTACGTTCTATATGAGAACTACTTTGTATATGAGAAAGTAAAAATGACTCAAGACACCAATTATCTCGAGAGTGAGCAAAAACTATCTACGAAGAACTCAGACTCGTACAGACTTAACCGACTACGACAAATACTAGTAGTTCTACTAAAAAACTAACTATAATGAAACTAATAATTATTATTATTCTTATACATTTATCTATTGCGTAATAACAGTTATTAATAACGACAATAAATTTCATAATTTACTAAGTATATTATCCCCCACGAGGTCATACGTAGTGTGTAACTTCTTTTTCAACAATAAAGTTTATTTATTTATGTTTTAATGATACGAAATACTTTTCCGTCTCAGCGCACGAAGACTTTGATTCATTTGATTCTTCGATATATCTCGCTTTTATGCCTTACCACGCTCCCAGGCGTGGTACGAGATGGTCAACTACGACGCGGAATGAAAAGCACATTTCGGCGACTATGGTCAACGATGGTAGCCTACTACAGTGAATGAAAAGCATCTGCTAAATTAATCACAGCCGAGATGGGTCTTTGGTTCACCTACCGATTCTTCTTTCATGACCGATATCAATATTGCCATAATTAGTACACGATTCGACCTCCGGATACGTGATTGTTCCACGAGGCGGTCGTTTCAAAAAAGGAGATTATTATAGGCGACACGTATTTAGTCGAATTATCATTAATCAAATAATCTAGGGCACGTGTAAAAAATGCAGGGCTCTATGACAATCTCGAATATTTTTTTAACAAAATTGAACTAAGAACTTGAGCAATTCTGGAAATTACGTTTTGCTGTCAAAGAATAACTATACCAACTTCAATGAAGCTACGTAAGTCGTTCCAGGAAATTGAATGTTTTGATCTCGGACACATTTGTAAAAGTGTAAATGGTATCGTACGTATTATTTACTCTGCAGTTGAAATTGAGTTTACTATATCCTTGTACAGAAATTGAGTCTAATAAAATTGAGAAAGTCCTCTGGCGCTCGTGGTTCTTCATTTATTAATAACCACGCAAACGCAGAGGTACTGGAGCAATGCATCATGGAATTGCAATGACTGACTCGAGTAAATGAATTATTAAAAACAATTGAAAACTGTGTTTAAGATAAGTTTAATATAGAAATAACAATTCTCTTGAAATTACCATGAGACTTTTGTTAACAGCATTATTAGTACTGTAGGCGAGTGAAGGCAAAAAAATATGTTTGGGTTAGTGGATACCAGTCTTTTCTCCAGGGTTGTCCGCTTTTGATACAAGATGCCACCACGATCGGCCTAACTTGATCAGATATGTTGTTACTGTTTGTGACGCCATTTTACTAACCTTTTTTTGGCGGGGAAGTAAATAAATTGTGATATTTTACCGAAAGGATTCAAAATATTGTGAAAATAACACGAAGTTATCTAAATCCGTGGCTACCCAAATCACCTCACAGGTAATGGTTTAAGTGGAAGGTGACATTTCTTAATCTAAGTGATCAACCGTACATGGACGATCCCAATTTTGCCACTTTCACTATGATATTGTCAATACGCTAATAAAACGATTTGAGGATTATCATTACTTAAGTAGTGAGCTGTAATAGTGATAGTGCTCTAAACTAGTTTATTGCCTTAGGCGGCCATCTTGAAAGTGATGGCGCTTGTTTACACAATCATAATGAAAATACGTACTTGCCGTGTGAAAAGTGTTGCGGAAATTCTGTGTGTTGTGTCTTACACGAGTTGTTGGAGCTTATAAAGCATTGTTATAGACCTTTGTACATGTGTAGTATTCCTGTCAGACTGTGAAAGTTGACATTTCTTTTGTGTGTGTACTCACGTCCGATATATTTTATTAAGCCGATAAACCTGACGAGTGGCTGTGAATACAAAATTGTTTATTCAGTTTCCAACCCATTGATATGAAGGCTGATTTTCTGGAGAATAAGTTTACTTTTGTTGTGATCAAAATGAGGAGAAATTGAGTCTCTATGACAGTGCATAGTATTGAGGTGGAACTAATGTTTTATGGCTTCTAAATGTCCAGATATATTATAATTGTACCATTAATTTGACTTTTCACTGTTCAGGTGAGAATATATTATTTTGCTTAGAACTTCCTTGATGTTTGTCTCATTCCCCCAAAACTGAAACATTTTGACTAATTAATATTCAAGGAAACAAGGAATGAGTAGGGTTTTTCATCATTGTTTTTGACACAATTATTAGATATTGTGTCAAAGATTATTAATATCTTCATCCTTTTAAATATTATCTACATAATCTGATGTTTTGTTTTGTTCTTGAAATGAATCTAATAACAGATTATTTGTTTGCAGATTTCTCTGCCTCGCAGTTCATCCACAGTATGGAGGATGGTGATGATGACACATCTCCAACAGCAGGTTTTAAACACAATGGAAAACCTAATTTTGATGAGAATAATGTAACAACAGAAAATGAGGAGGGGAAAGTGTCATTTTCAAGTCAAAGCAGACTATCACCGTATTCATCTAAAGAAGAGCTCTCACATTCAGAATCAGGTGATCTGGATAAAGAGGAAGATTTATCTGACGAGTATAGTAAAAATAAGAGCTCTGATCCACTTTTTGATGCTAATACATCTGTGGTTTTGGAGGACAATGATTGTGATAAAATCCAAAAATTTGAGGAAAGTGAACCAATGGGTCCATCTGATGTTTCAACTGCCCCAGCTGTTATTGAACCGAGTGACAAAATGGTTTATGAAAGGGACGATTCAGAATTCCTGGATGTACCGGGTGAAGTATCAAATTCCAAAGATGAAGCGAGTGTGTTTGCCAGCGTGGAGAGTGCAGATTATGCTCATTCCACTTTGTCAGAGGAGGAAACTGAAACAAATGAGAACAAGGAACAAAATTCTTCATTTGATGAACTTGTTTCAACTTCTAGTGAGGTTCAAACTACTGATGAAACTCCAGACACATCTCTTACTCATAATGAAAGCAATGTGAAAAGTGAGTCGGGGGAGGAGGAGGGAGAACTCAACGAATCTCTTGTTCTACCATGTTCTGTTACTGCAAATGGCAGTGGTGATGTAAGTACAGGAAGTGATATTAATCAGAGTGATTCTAATTCTGAAGGTCATGACGAAAGCTTTGAAGAAGTTGCATCTCAGAAGTACAAAGATACAAGTGAAACTTTTGACAGTTCTAGTAATGTAAATGTCAGTTTCTGTAATGAAACAGATTCATCTGACAGCTTAATTTCTCAGAGTAGTGCAAACAATTCTATTAGTCAGCCAGATGGCCATAATCCATGTAGTGAAGAAACTGACAATGTAGATAGGGTGGATGTATCAGTGTCGGATACCCCAGAGCCAGAGGGTTTGTGTGAATCTCTATTAGTAAATGAAGAAGAAGAAGAAGAAGAAGAAGAAGATGATGAACATCTTAGTGCTTCTTCAGAAGAGTCCGAATCAGAGTCTGTCAAAGAAGAGCCATGTAGTGACAGGGAGGAAGAAATTGGAGTGGGTGACTCTGAGGATGAAAAAGATGGTGAGAATTGTATCACAAGCATTAGTAACATTGAGGTTGAAATGAAACACGATGAAGATGTGGAGGAGATGGAAGTAGATTCCTACGAATGGAAAGAGAACGAAATGGAATCGTGTTCAGTTGCAGAAACTGACAGAATAGATGTAGGTGAGGAATTGAAGAAAGATAACGAAGTGAAAGAACAAAGAAGCGATGCAATGTGTGTGGATGATGATACAAATTCAAGTGACAATGAAATTGAACAAAATGAAGTAAAGAAACAACAGTGTGGAGAAGTGGGTAAGAACAGGGGAAAGGAAACTTTTGAAGACCTAGAAAAATGTGAGTATTTAGAGGGTGAGAAAGGAAGTTGTGCCAACATCGAAGAAAATGTAGATGATGTGGAAAGAGATGTGAGCTCGGAGTCAGAAGAAGAAAGTCACACTGACATTGAAGAAGAGAATGAAGAGCAAAGGAAGGATGCATATTTGGAAGCAGAGAAAGAAAGCAACGTAAACATTGGGGGAGGAAAGAGTGAGGAGGTGGAGGAGAATGTGTGTTTCAAGGCAGAAAAGGAAAGTTGTACAGACATTGAGGAGTTGGAGAAAAATGAATCTTTGGAGGTAGAAAAAGAAAGTCATGACATCATTGAGAAAAATAGTAGTGAGGTGCCAGAGAAAGATGAGTATTTGGAGAGAGGAAAAGGATGTCTTGGCCGCACTGATCGAGGAAGTAGTGAGGAGCTGGAAAGAAAGGTGTTTTCTGAGATAGGAAATGAAAGTCATACCTATACTGAAGTAAAAAATAGTGAGGAGATGGAGACAGAAATTAGTGACAACGTGGAACGAAAAGGAATTAATTCTCAATCATTAGATCTTGAAGATTCTATGTGTGATTCTGAAGGTGATGAACACATTCAAAAATCACAAACACCTGAAATAATGAAAGATGATGAGAAATATTTGGATTCTAACTATGTTGAACACAAAGAAAAGGGTGTTTCTGTGACTTCCAGTGGGCAATCGTCTCCTAATGAAAGCTTTTTCATTTCAAAGGACACTGTAACTAAAAGAAGCAATGATCTGAGTGAGTGTATCAAGAAGTCCAAAAACTTTGAAATGGAAGTTGATGATAGTTCTGTGAAAGTTAATGGTGAAGTTGAGTGTGCACAGGGAGATACAGATGAACAAGAGGAACCCATCAAGGAAAAAGTAATTTTGAAAAGGAAACTTGAAGATAGTCCTACTCAAGAACTGTCATCTGATACTGCAATGAATGAAAGTTGTAAAATGGATGTTTGTTTTAAAGGTTTTAAGAAAAGATACATAGCACAGGTTTCTGAGGCTGTAATGAATCACGAGGATGAATCTCCTACTGTCAATGATGACACAAAATTGAACAATAGATCTATAAAAACTGTCATTATGGAGCCAACACAAGTCATAGTATCTCATCAACAAATAGTTGACAGAGAGGAATCTGATACTCCTCTCACAGAGTATGCCCAGTATTTGGGATTACAACCAACAGTGAAATTTAAATGTTATAATTGTGGTGAGTCAGGGTTTCCATCCATGATGAAATTGCAAGAGCATCAGAACACTTGTTTGAAGAATGACAACTCACAATGTTTAAATAAGCCACCTCCATCTCCCAGTCCAGAACCTCTCCCTTCCACAAATTTTCGCATTACTCGTAAAGTGTATTTGTGTTCTGCTTGTGGAACATATTATGAAAATTGGAATTTGTTTATTCATATGAAGGAAGTTCACAACCGTCATATCTGTTTGTTCTGTCTTGTGATGTTTTCGCAAGCTGAAAAGTTAGCTGCGCATTTGTTTACAAAACATGGTATTTCAGAAGGAGATTTTGACACCCCTCAAGATTTTTTGAATGAATTCAACAGTGCATTTTTTGTCATGTGTTGCACATGTGAGCAATTATTCAATGAAAGCGACAATTTCTTTGACCATCCATGTGGGACTGTGGCAGAAAATGTTGTTGATCAAGCTTGTTCTTTATGTGGATTACGGGGAGCTCATTTTCCTACTTGTCGCAGGGCTTTTACAGACAGTAGTGCAGTAACATCCCCACCTCATAATTCTTCTCAGACAACTCTATCTAATTCAGAACATCCTCCAAGCATTCAGTCGTCTGTTCAAGAGAAAGCCCCCAAATATTTGGGATCTGCTGATAAAAGTTCCAACCGTAAGTCTCATCAAAAACAGCCTGATAAAAATAATGCTTCGGAGAAACGTAATCGTTCAGAGTATTGTGATGATGACTATGATATAAGTGATGCTGCTAGCTATTGTCACGTGAATATAGATGAACCTGAAAAACAGAAAAATCTCAATCAAAGAACCATTAATGAAACTAGTTTAGAAAACTGTGAATCTGCAAGTGATTCTAAGAAGTCTAGTGGTGATTTTAATGAGGTTGATAAGCAAGATGTAGCTCCATGTGAATCTGAAATTCCACACTGTGCTGAAGAAGAAACCAACAAAAACGAATCGTGTGATATAATTCAAGATTCACCTCATCATCCTGAAGAGGAACCAGAAAACCCAATTGAAAAAGAATTGTCTGAATCATCTGAAAGTAGTGAACCAGTATGTCATGATACGTCAAATGATTCTAAGTCTCCTACAGCTGAGCCTCATGAGTCTATGGACCTATCTGAAACTCAAAATTCTGCTGAAAAGGAAGCTGATGCTGATGTAGAAATTCCATCTCTTAATCATTCCAAGTCTCCTAAGGAGGGAGATTCAGAATCAGATACTTCGGCTTCTGCTGGTGACACACACGGTAGCGATGACTCTTCATCGGGGTCAGAAGCATCATCAGATGAAAACGATACAGAAAACAAAGGGCCTTCAGAAGTTGTGAAAGCTACTGCTTCCGATGAATCTGATGGGGATAAGTCAGACAGTGACAAAATGTCAATTGTCGTAGACGATACTAGAAGTGGTGATGATGATCCTGACAAAGAAGAAAAAATTACAGACTGCAATACAGTTTTTACAGCAAATGAAAATATTGTAAATGATGCTGAGGATTGCAAGAATGAAGCAGAATTGGATGTTACAATGAATGAAGAAAAGTCTGTGACCAGCAACAATGATTCTGAAGACCAACAGGATAATATTCAAGTAGCAGGTGACGATGTTCCTCTTCTTGAATTAACTTTGGAAGAAACCATGGATACATTACCAATTCAAGCTGTAGTGAAAGAATGTGTTAAGATATCATGTGGCACTTGTGTTTATTGCAATCATGCCAAGAAAATTGCAGTGAATGGTAAACAGTTGGTGTTGCACCTTCTAGCTGAACATAGGTTCGAACCAGTAGTATGCTCAGACAGTGGTGAACTTACTCCTATCACTGGTTTTGTGGAAAATTTGAAAGCAAAGTTGACAGAATTGCAAGACATGTACTTTAATACTGATTCTTATGACAGTGCTGACAAGACTTTTACTAAACCCTATGACAGGACTTATGAATGTTTTCATTGTCATTTCATCACAACTTTACATAAAGAATTGTATGTGCATAATCGCAAAATGCATCAGAAGACTATTCTCCTTTGCATTATGTGCAAGTCTAATTTTTATAGTTACAGTGAATTGTTGTGCCACCTTTGTCCTGGTATATATGTACCTGATAGTAATATAGCGTTTAGGTGTTGTTTGTGTGTGGTTGATGGATTGCCGTCAGCATTTAGATTAATGGTACATCTTAGAAAGAGACACCATGCTTGCGATGTTTGTTTAGAAACCACTGGAGATCAGCAGAAACTCTCCAATCATGTATGGAAACATAAGCTTCACCATTTATGCTACCGGTGCGGAATTGCTTACAGGAATAAGCCAGATATAACAAAACATTTATTTTGGAAGCATGGAACAGAAAGTGTACTGTGCAAAAAGTGTCTGCAGAAAAAGTGGCCTCATGTTTATCATTTCTGTATACCTCCAACAGCATTCCTTTGTGAAGAATGTAATGCTAGCTTTTCACGTGCAGTTGCTCTGAAAGTTCATAAAAGACTTCATGTGGGAGACATAGCGTATGAGTGTGATGAATGCCAAGAAAAATTTATTTCTAAGAAGTTACTGAGGAGGCATAAGGACAAACACAAACAGGTAGATGAAGAAGAAAGAATGGTTGAAAACGCTCATGGAAATAAGATGGAAGATTTTGAGCCGGACGAAGAAAATATAAAAAACGAACAAATAAACATGAACCAAGGTGGTGTGGATTCAAAAACAGAAGAAAAGGAAGGTCTTCAGGAACATGGTGCTAACATAGGAAATCATAAAGCATCTGGGGAGGATGCTCTGTCTCAACCTGTTGATTCTGAGACAAACAAAAGGTCTGATGAAACTACTAATAAGAGATCTAAAGTTGTTGATGTTTACGATCTCCCTCCCTTGAATCTATCCTCAGAGAGTGATGATTCTGAAGACGAGTCTGTAGCTAATAAAAAAGCACCCCAGGAAGTGGAACCAGAAGATCCTAAGATACCCTTAAGTCAACAGGTTGATGAATCCACTACATCTAAACCACCTCAAGAAGGTGAAACACAAACTGAAGAAGAAACTCAACCTGTTGAGATAGTCGATGGTGTTTGGGACAATTTTAAAAATTACAAAGCAAGTTTGGAGAAAAGAGAAATTTTACAAGCTCAAGTTGGTGGATCATTAAAAACAACAGAAACATCATCTTCATTACCATCAAGTGATCTGGATAGCCACACAATGATGAACATTGTTTTAGCAGATCATGATTATTGCATAGTGCCTGAGAAACCCAAAGAGAATGCTCCCAACTCTGATGAAACTGTTGATTCTCTGAAGAAAGTAGAAACATTGAGCTCACAGAATGATAATGTCCTAGATGAGAAAGGAGATGCTTTCGGAGCAGATCATAACTATTGTTATAACACTTCTCCAGGTCCTGAGAATAGAAAAGAGTCTACAGAAACTGCTGCTACTGTTGCACAAGCTCCTATCCCCCACCCTTCACAGACCCCACCTTCACAGCTCTCCAGTCAAATACACACAGTTCCTGTCGCCTCGACTCCAAATTCCAGCCCCAAGAAGAAGCAGAAGTCTCCCAAGAAGAAACAAAAGCAAAGTGGTAGCTCATCTTCTAGTGATTCCAGTAGCAACAGTGACTCCAGCAGTTGCACCTGTGGAACAAACTGTAGTTGTTCCAGCTCCAGTTCTAGCAGTTCTGGCTCTTCATCCTCTAGCTCTGATTCGGACAGCTCCAGTTCAGAAGGTCGGCGGAGGCAAGCGGCGAGAAGGGAACGACGGAGAGAAAGAGCGAAAAGAAAACTGGACACAGAATCCAGAGGAGGCTCTCCGCCTGCCACAGCTGCTGTAGAGTCACAGGCCGATCAAACACTTAACTCTGCTCCCACTCAAATTGATTCGTCAGGAGGTTTGTTACAAGTGGATGACGGGCCTCCTATGGGTCGCCAAGAGACAGAAGAAAGTGAATTCATGATTCGAGAGTCAGATTTGGATACGACAGAAACTGAAACGGATGAAGACTTTTATGATAAATATCCACAGAGGCAAGCAAATAAATTGTTGGCGGAAAAAAGAAATCAGTTGCTGTTATTGGCTGCTGTTGCTCCTGTCAACAATGGAACAATAAATCAGCCAAGTTCTCCTCCTCCTGCACCAGCAGTGGAACTTCCAGAACCAGTTCAGAAAAAGAAGGGGAAAACCAAAAGGCACAAAAGAGCACAACATCATATAGCTGAAAAGAAGGTTGAAAGCAAACTGAAATTAAACATTCCTGCTTCCTATTACAGTAATCCTTCCTTTTCTCTAGGTAATCCCCATCTCCTTGCATCTCCTGTTGTCAATTCTCAGAATGTGGCTTCTTCACACACTTCTCGAATTTCTCACGAGACCTTTTCCCCTGCTCCTGAAGCTGCTTCGACGCCTAGTGCCTACCATAGCACAGGTAGCGGTTCAGAAACCGAGAGTAAAAGACTTTCCAAGCGCAAAAGGATACCTAAGAGATTTTACGGGGACAGCAGTGACGAAGAAGCTGAGCACACACCTCACCAGCCGTACAAGTGGAGAAAAGTGGTCCCCAGCGGCAATAGCAACCCTCCTTCTGCGCCTGCACCTGTGCCCAGCGTGTTCACTTTCAGGAATGTCAATGTGAGTGTTCCAGCACCTGAGCCTGTTCTAGCTCTGCCCCTTCAGACTAAGTCAGACGACGATGGTGATGACAGTGATAGTGCTCCAGAAGCCAAGAGAAGTAGTAGTGATTCATCCAATAGTGATAGTGACAATGAACATTCAGACGGAGATAGTGATGTTGAAACTGCACCAAGTGTAACTAATATGTTATCTTCTGTGAGTGGGAACATGAATCAACAGAAAAATGAGAATCTCTATTGCTATTGTCAATGTCCATATGATGAGGTGTCGGAGATGATAGCTTGCGATGGTAAGGATTGTAGTATTGAATGGTTCCATTTTGAATGTGTGGGGATAATGGTTCCTCCAAAGGGAAAATGGTTCTGTCCTGATTGTCGTAAAAAAACTGCTGCAAGAAGTGAATATTTACTGCATGCTTAGTTGTTAAGAATCAAAATTGTGATGGTTTACAATTTTGAAAAAAAACTTTATTCCTGAGCTAGTCCTTATGTTGAACATTGGTCTTGTTTGAAGCCCTAGCTCCAGTCATGTGTGTTGTTGGAACGTGTTCCTGTGTTTGTATTTGAGAAAATGTGTAAATATGTGTAAATAAGTGACAAATGTACATTGATTTATACTAATTTTAAAGAAAATAATTCTGAAGAAATTATATTGTGAAGGTGAACACATGCATAGTTCCATAATAATGTATTCATTGTATGCATTCATTATTACATAATTGTTCATAGACTATGTAAACGTTTTCACAGCCGAAAAATAAACATATGAACAAGTTACTTGACATCTACAATTAAGGTGAAATAAATTTCTTGGCATTCAAAATTGCAAAAAAAAAAAAAAACTTATAAATATCTGTTTTTGGTTACTATGATTCTGTATTTAATTTATATAATATCACAGATTAAGTGATACTGATACAAGTTTTAATATTTTGTCTTCTCTTCAGGGACATGATATATTATTGATTTTATGATCCTTTGTAGTTCACAGCAGGTTTCTTAAAACTGTTCATAGTGCTATCAGTATCCACCATAGTCAAATAAGCTATCTGCACCACTATCATTTTCATCTATTTGTTCCTCCTCTTCCACCTCTTCTTCCTCCGTATCTTCCTCAATATCAATTATTTTCTTTGTCTCTTCTTTCAAAGCCATTTTGTCTTTAGATTTTTGAGCTGGTTCAATGCCTAGTATTTCTTCCAAGAATGTTTTATATGTTATTTCCTGCATAAAATAGCAACAGTGAGCCCTTGGCAAATGAATAAATAATGTTTAAAAAGCATGAACAAAACCAATTATGTTTGTACATTAAGTGATTACCCATCTGTGAATAAAGCATTACATGGATAATAAAAAGTGTTGGATGTTTTCACATTTCAACCATTTATCTACTTAAGAGGTGATGGATATTGGTTTTAAAAATTTCTTTGAAATCTGCAAATAAGGGAGCTAATGAATCTGTGACATGTCATGTCTTCAATAACAGTAACCGAGAGGGACATCAAACGTTAGATTAAGAAATGGGAAAGTAATTTTTGTTTCCTCGTAAATATCTCCTTATGGTAACAGAGCCTTGTCCATTATCAGTGGAATGTTTTCTAACAGTTTTGCTTGTTGTGTTAATTACACTCTATTATGCGTAGTATTCAACTCGGCACTGGATGAATAAAATTAACCTTTCACTCGTCTTGTCCTACTTGCAAATAACATATTCACTGCTTGATTTACTATGCCTTCATAGAGTTACTTTGAAAAGCCATCAGCATCTGAATAATTTGTGTATGTTCCCCCAAATTCTGAGTCCCAATACTGCTTAGCCGATTTCTGTCATTGCAATAGAAGTTGACAGGACAATGTCAGAAACTTACTGAAGGCAGAAATTCCCAAAGTGAGTCTGTCGAACTGGAGCTTGAACTTGAACTCCCACTTGATGAACTTGCCGAGTGTTGAGGATGTTTATTTGCCGCTACACCCGTTGGAACAAGAACTTGGAGGTATTTAACCACTTGTTCCATCGAAAGACATTCAGCTGCAAAAAAAAAATTATAATAATAATAATAGTGAGAGAGAATGAAAATGTCTACAAGAACACTTATGTCTACAATTCTAAATTCTGTGTACGACTCAGCACATTGTTAAGAGAGGGACTTCATCCATTACAAAGTAAGGCAGGGACAGACCTCATCGCAAGCTCACAATCCAAATGTCATCAGTTTTAGGGAGCTAAAAGTTTTGATAAACGTTGATATGAAAATACAACAAAAACACTTCCCTGTGACCAATATGGGAGGATTCATAAATCAGATGAAAAATTCACGGTTTGTTAGAATTATCAGACAATTAACAAATAACAAAATCACAAACAAACAAAGTTGCTAATAAAAGTGTAACAAATTATATCGACTTAGTTTCAGCATGATGGTACCCAATTGAGGATACTCCTCTACACTATTCACTTCTTCAATGAAGATGCTCTTTGCTCATTGAGAAATTCATGAAAATCATCCATCAATGTGAACTAGTGGACTTATTTCTTAAGTATTTGACATTCTTGTTATTCCAGTGTATGTGTGTGGGGCTTTACGGCTCGTCGACATCGAAGTCACTAGAGCTATAAACTTCTGTACAGGTGGGGAAAATGCAGTTACGTACTAAGGAGAGCCAACATGGCTCTCCCCACGAGTGGGACTCGCCGAATGACTCAACCATACCCACTAAAAACCCTCCTGATCTACAACACACCAAAACATATCTAAACATTACAAAAAAAGAGGAAAATGAAAGATACCCTAGCCCTAATAGCGTCGGGATCAAAAAGAACAAGAGGTGACCAAGGAAGATCAGGAAAGAGAAAGGAAGGATCTGGCACAAGTAAGAGGAAGTAATGCCAGACTCAGTTCGGGACCCCGTGTTTGCCAAACACGTACTTACTAGATGTAAGAATAAAATTATTTGAATGTTAATTAATATTTAGACCTTACATATTTCAGCTTAAGGTCGTTCTGCTGGGTAATGTTAGTCAAATCATAGAAAAGTTTAATTATCTGTTTTTTGTTGATATTGAAATTGCTTTGCATGATTGTTTTATGAATAATAATGATAAGACATGAGGACCTAATTTGTAGCAAATAGTTATTTACAAAGATAGTTATGTAAAATGAGACATGACTTGATTCTATTTGTTAGTAGTATGACCTGCTATTAAGATAGTTATGTAAAATGAGACATGACTTGATTCTATTTGTTAGTAGTACGACCTGCTATTAAGATTATTTGCCAATTCTGCTCTTCTCATTTTTTTAAATCCCTTGCACACTGCTCCCTGCAAACTCGTAAACTCACCTAACAAAGCCACCTGCATCAGGTCTGAAGGAATAAAGAATGTTCAAAAACTCTCTCTATCGACTCCTCTTCTCAAATGTTTCATGTATTGTGGTGTCATTAGTTGACTGTTTTTGCCAGAAATGAAAAGGAAATACTTTTGTTTAGGATTTTAATATTTGTGAAAAGGATGAATATCGTCCTAGATTATAGTGTTGCCGAGACATCCTCATGACATAGAAGACAATGCCGGGAAGCTCTGCAAGTCAAATATCTCTTCACAATGTCTGGTGACCTCTACCAAAAATTATTTTAAAAATCAATGAAGACTTTTGACTACATTGTTCAAAAAATTTAACTATTTTCTGACTTTTTGGAAAAGCTATTGTCAGTTAAGTTGTTTTCTTATAAGCGGCAATGTAGGACATATGTATATTAAATAGTATATATCTTTCTTAAATGACCAGTAAAGTGTGTTTTCAAAGGTAGAATTAATGTAAGCATTTTTAATTAAACTATTTACAAAATTTAAGGTCTAAACATTTAATTCCCTGTCAGCAGAGTAACCTTCAGTTTCCAAAAAGTCTTTGATAAAACGAAACACTTTTGCTTCCGAAATCTAGTGTGACAATAAAAACTTCTGTAGTAGTATCTCTAGAATTGGCTCTGAGAAGAGGTTTTCATATACAAAACTATTAAAGAAATAAGACTTGATTCCCAAGTCGAGTGGCTTCATATTAGATGAGAATGTGATATCTCCAAGGAATTCTACACAGTGAAGTGTCTATTACATAAGAAATAAAAATTAATTTACATACTTTGTTTTGGAAACGTGCCTGAAAGGTACAAACAAATTTAGAGAGGGAACTATACATAAAAATAATTTAATTTAAGAGTTGGAGAAGTACACTACATGTAGCACAATCAGTTCACCTTGTCGACTGTCTCACCAGGGAGCAGGGTCCCTGCCCTATTATCACTAATATCATGTATGGAAATGTTTCTGGGTAACTCAACAAAGGAGCGTTTTATGAATTGCAGGCAATGGTAATTGCAAAACCACCAGTAGACCAGACTTCAGTTTTGAATTATTAAGTGTAATCAATGTGTTGTGAAAAATCATTTTAGAAAATAATTCAAACCTCTTTCTTGAAGCATACTAGTTAGCGTGTCTCGCCACATCATAGGCCCATCAGCAGTGATTTCATCAGCAAATGTTTCAAATGCATCTTTAAGTTTAGCAAAAGATGTACCAAAAGCAGGTTGGTGGTTCACATAAAGCTTCACAAAATCTTCAAAACCTATAGTTTTTTGCTGTTTCCCAATGTCGGAATAGGTCCAAAATTGTACCTCATGAAGCATATTTCCAATCTAGAAAACAAAACATTTAGATAAGAGTAAAAGAATATAAGAGAGACTTAAACATAATTTTTAATTGCTGCACACACAACAGCTTAGTTTTTATTTTAAATCACAAAAATATCCAAGAGGCATCAATTTGAGTACATATTAAACAAGGGATTCTCAATTATATAATTGGGTTATGCGGTTATAATTTATAGACAATCAATTCACTAAACATCACTTTATTAACATTCACTGTAAATTGCCAACGTTTTGACACCGATCAGCATCTTCATCAGGGCAGATATAAAGTTGCTATATATATATACTCAATTATATCATTACAAAGAAGACAATCAGCAATTCGATAATTTTAATAAGTGATTCTCAATGTTTTATGAGCCACTTCCAGTCAACTTAAGTTAATTAACAAACTTCAATGTCATCATTACAGTTTTGAAATCCACAGAGCCATCAAGATCATCCATCACACTGGAAGCTCAAGCACTTATCAGTGGAGCTAGATACCGAACTTTTACACAATTGACTATCTTAAATATGTTAACATTGTCCATGGCCAGGGCTTGAACCTGGGACCTCCTACTATGGCTATAGGTGTGCTGTCCCAGTCCATCGCTATGATCACCTGGCAGTAGGCAAAGCAACATTTCTTCCACCAATAGGTGCTCACAAGTTATGAGTTTTAAAAAATGTTAGAACTACATACTGAAAAAAAAAATAGTAGCAAAATTGTTTAGTGACAGTTGCTTTGTGTAGTTGTGAATCTCTGTTTACTCAAAAGCTTGTGGGGAAGAAGTACCTCGTGTTCACTGGGGAAAAATCCAATAGCACGCATAAGATCTGGTACTTCGCAAAGTGGAATTTCACTCGACACATTTCTTACAGATGTTGTATTCTCCCCCTCGTGAAGAATTTGAGCATAATAAAAGAAATCTTGAATTTCTTTGAACAACCATCCATATTGGCCACCTTCTATTAGACAGTAATAAGGGCTCAGTCCTTCTCCACCAATATGAGCCATTACGTCAGCAGCCCTGAAGCAACAAAGCATTCATAGCCATTCATTGTAATCAATGCAGTCTTTTGCTGCCCTCTCAGAGATAAATTGAAATTTGATACAGATAATCTTGTTGGAAACTTCTCTTGTATTAAACTTTGACTCATCTTATCAAAAGTTTTAAAATTAATTCTTTCATAATTACAAAACGATGCAGACTTTATCCTCAATCTAATTTACCAAGTTTGTTTCCAAATTATCAATGTTACGTGGGAAGTCAAACTTCTCATATCTTAATATCCAGGAAGAAGAAAAAAATAATTGATGAGAGGTGAATATAAAAAAAACTGTTCATAATAAACCAAAGTCATTGAATAGTCAAGAGACAGATTCAACCTTATTTCTGATACAAGAAGGAACATGACAGAGGATAACTGATTCAACAGCATTGAATTATGGAAAGTAATGCACAAACAATACAATATTCCCTCTCCCAAACAAAATTTGTAAGCTAGAAAGGAAACCATTGGTCAACCCCTCACAGGCTTACAGAAGATGCAGATATGTTTTCTTGGAAAACAGGAAGACTAAATCTCATTGCAGAAAACCTAACACATGTTTTTAAGACATTGAAGTATGCAAAGATGGAAAGTGAATTTTCATCAATGACGTGGGAAAGTTAATATTAGTGAATTAGTGATGATCATCACATTAAGTAATCTATTTCTGTGTGTTTCAAATTAAAATCATTAATTAATTATGGATGTAATACTCTTGATTTTTCTTCATATTTTTTCTAGTGAACATTCTTTGTATTGATGTTAAATTTTACATTCCAGTAGCTAAGAAATAAAGGAAATAGAAGCACAGCCTGAGAGACTGACTACACTAACTGTTACATTACTTTGCCACACTACAGGGTTAATTAGCAGCTAGCGTTCAAATTTCTCGTACCATGAGTTTAAAACAACTGTATTCTCATAGTCTCAAAATTTTGCAAATAGCTGCACTCTCCACACATCCTAAAAACTGTAAATGAGAGTCACACAATGGTTGGATTTGTTTCTTTCACATGCTAGATAGAACATGGAGCTTCGGTGTCCTTTTCCTCAATACAATGTTTTTTTTGTTTTTTTGTATTCATGGTCCAATTCCTTGAAAATCACACTTTCTATTACACCTTGTTTGGGTATGTATGTATAAATATGCATGCTACAATCAATTTTTTGCTCAACTTTGTTTAGGAACTTTTTTAACCTTTCACATGCATCATCATCTCAATTCAGAATATTCAGAATTTTAGTTGACAGAGATCAGTATATTATGATGCGAGTCTCCTCTGGTCTTCTGAGCATCAGTCAGCTAGTGACCTTCAAGGTGTCATTTGTCAGACCAGTAAAATCATCACAAATCTCGGATAAGCCATTCTCACTCCACTTGTCAGAATGAAAAAAAAAAAAAAGAAAAAAGAAAGATCTGGCTGAAGAATTAATTGAACTATTCATTAATTTTTCAACTTTTGCAGAATTTGAGGAAAATATATTACTTAAAAGTCATTGAAGGATTGAAAATCAATAATTCTGTAATGTATTGAAACAGCACTTTCAATTTGAAACGCGTAGTATAAGATATTTTTGAGATAAAGGACATTCCAACAATATGCGTCAACATTAAATATAAAAAATTACAATTATTTAAATCAACAAGTGTACAGACAATACTACTACAATTACTGTCCATTATACAATCAAATTAAATAAATAACTCAAGACTTACGATCTTTAAAGGACAAACAATACATATTTTGTGATTTGAGCTTCTTAAACATGTAACACAAATTTTATATATAATATATATGTTACCATTTCTCTTGACACGAGATAAATCTATTTCTTTTTCATGGTTTATCTACAGCATTTGATGTCATCAATCACTAAATTCTTCTTTTGAAATTATCTTCTTAATCGTGGATTACCACATCAATGGCTACTTAAAAGATAGGTATCAAAGTCATAACTTCATAGTATGCTAAACAATGTCAACATTCTCTTTTGGAAACAAAGCTTCTTTTTGTGGAGTTCCCCTAGGTTTAATTCTAGGCTGCATCCTCGTTTTGTTGTATGTGGATGATATGTCATCCTCTACAACAGGTTGCAAAATGGTGCTGTTTGGTGTTTACTCTAATTTACTATGTTCACTAAGTTCCATCAAACCTCACATCTCAGTTTCATACAAATTGTCTCATTGTTAATACTGATAAAACAGTAGCCATGTCATTTTTCAATATTATAACAAAATCTCTGCCCCATGTATCTTTTTCAAAAAACAGAGCCCCCCAAAAATTGTTTTAATCAGGTGCAAGGCAAACTCAAATGGAATTGTCACATTGATAATCTAAATTCCAAACTAAGCAAAGAGTGCCATGCATTTCAAATTTGAGTCAATAATATTGTAAGCCCATACATTTCCCACTGCATGTATTTTGTAAATGTTTATTCCCATTTATGATACAGCATTATAAGGGTCACTCAACATAAACTTTAAGAATACAAAAGAGAATAGTTAGGATAATATGTAAATGTCACCCCTGAAATGCATGTAAACCTTTATTTAGTGAATTAAATATTCCAACTCTTTTTTGCATTTATATTCATGAAACAGTTGTGTTTGGTAAGTTTTAATAAATTAACCTCCATCCTTGCTTTCTAAGGAACTGAGAAAAGAAAATTTCTAAGAACATTTCTTTTTTACAAAGACAACACTTGTAAAAGGCTAGTATTAGCCAACAAGCACCATAATATTCAGGATCATTTGTATTATTTCCTTCCCAAAGGTAAATTGAACCTTTCAAATTTCGCATTTATAATATCCTTACAGCACCATTGCATTTATGATGTTAAAGAATTTATTGATTTGGATAAAAAAGTTAATATGATTTTATTATATTAAAAAAAACAAAATATTGTTGTTGTTTTTTTAATAATTCTAGGTAATATACAATACCGCTCATTCTTTTTATGCTTTATCACACCATTGCTATAGTACTTTTATAGTAACATTAAAATACAAAATTATTTGCATTCTGTTTTTGTTTCTCATTATTCAGTTTTGTTTGAAAACTGTTCTCAACCTCGGTTGAGTTAAGTAGCTCCATCCTGTTTTGGGTTTCTCTCCTGTTTTCCTTGGGGAGGAATTTACTTATTCTTATGTACTAAATACCTATGTTTTCAAGTTATAATCTATTTGTTTAAATGTTGGAACTAAATCTAATATTTTAATTGTATTTTTATTCAGCTTACCTTCCTCCATCTTAGTATAAACGTCCCATTGTTAGTATCTCTCACCTATCTCATTATATAGTTCAATAATTTCTTCAGGAACTTAAAAAAGAACTAAAAATATGAATTGGATTTCTATACCTTGTGTTTACAGTCCACATAAAGATAGACGTATCATCCTCACCCACAGTAAAAAGCAACCTGTTACAGGCACATACTTCCATATATTTCACCTGTAACAAACAATTTCAATTACTTTTTCACCACTTTTGATGTACATTGTAAATTAAGAAGGCAATTAGCTTTAACTCACATGCAATATAGAAAATTTGTTCCATTGAAATATATTTATAAGAAAAATAATTTATTTAAATATCTACGGCAATGTCTGGAAGGAGATACAACTGAATTCAAAACATACCTGGGTTACCATTCACCCAACATCCAAAATTCTTCGTAAAACATTAGAGCAACCAGAGAAATAGGTCACAATTATGTACTCAAGATTTTTTTTCATGGGTAGATATAGTCATTACAGTATCAAATAAATTTAACATTTATACCTAAAATGTAGGCCGCATTGAATAAAAAGTGTCCTAGAGTCTGCTTACAATGTTCCCTTGAGTAAGGTAGGTAATGGTTTATTCCATTTAATGGCACATTATCTACACTGCTGAATTTATGTCATAAGCCCTCATTGAATAAATTAAATCTAAGTATTACAAATCATGATGAGACGAAGTAAGTACATAATCAAAAGCGGTGCAGAAGTGATGTACAGAGAAAATCACCTGAAGGGCAGGGAAATAATTAATTTTTCATAATACACATTTGTTTTCAAACAATACAAGTAAAGACAGAGGATGTTTCTTCAAGAACATCTTTACGCAGAAATAAGATTTGAAAGTTCTAATGCAATGAATAAATTAATTAAATTCCAGGTCGGTCTCCTTCTAATAGGTCTTAATATGGGTTTTGTGGAGAGAAGAGATACATAGTGATTTCTTGGACTAGGAGGCTCAAGGATGAGGCGATGTTACCAGTATCATGCCCCAGACATTTTGATCCAAGAAAATAAACCCAACTCATACCACAATTCTTTTGAAAACCAAATCATCCTATGACCATGAACCATCTGTTTTGACCCAAGAATAAATCCATAATTAATTTAAAACAGCATACAATGACCTAACCAAGACAAACTTGTGGTTGTCCAGCCTACAGACCAATGGTCCACATGCAAACCGATAATGATTACGAATAAGTTATTTAGAAAAGTGAATTCTCGTTTACCTTGGTTGGATGACCCACCATTCCAACAGACTTGTAGGGATTACCATCCAATGGCAATATTTGAATACCAATATTCTTGGAACATGCATAAATCATATATTGTGTTGATTTTTCTCCTACCCGAGGAAGAATCTACAAAAGGAAAAACTCGTTGTATTTGCTGTCTGCTTTGATACACAAGTAAATGCAAGTAAATATGTACCGAAAATTTAGAGACAGGCATCTCAAATCTGGGACCTAAAGCTGTTTTGCGACACATTCTGCTACTATCATTGAATACTTTAAACTTGAACTGTAAGAGAAATTTGAACGTTAGTATACCTAAAATACTACTCACAAACATGAATTTAGTACAGTACAAAATTACCTCACTGTTCCCCACGAGAATGAATCCTTCTGATCCAAATTTGGGATACTCTGTCATACAAAGGGGTATTGCACTTTGCTCAATGCGCTCAATGAGGAGCACTTTTAGATCGTCAGGTTCACTGAAGGAAGGAAACCACACAAGGAAATAAGGAGTCTGTGAAAAATATTACACATTGTAATACCATACCTCTGATTCAAGTCATATTCAACGATCATGCGATCCTCTCCGAGGGAAAATAAGTGTAATTCACCGTCGAGGGATCTCATAAACATAACATCACTGATGGGTTTAAAGTGAGCTTTGTGTTTGCCCATAAATTCTATATCAGCACCTACAGAATCTTCACATCGATAAAGGCAAAGACGCATACCATCATCCTACAAAACACACTCAATATCAAACTCAGAGGACCGCATTTATTCTAAGATCAGAAAAGAATAATACAGCTCATTAACCTTATGGGCAATCCATTGGGAATCATCTGAGAAACAGATTTGAGTGATGGGAGCATTAACATGAACGTGGGGTGCCTTTGACACTGGAGTCAAAACTGATGAATTGAGAATCCAAAATGATCCATTAGATAAGCCACATGCCAAAAAGTAGCCTGATATTGAAAATAGATTATTGGACACAGGATAGATGATTATTTACAAAATAGATTATACCGTGTCCTTTCGAAAGCATTCGCTCATTCTCCCGAAACACCAAACCCACCTGAAGGGGCAAATTTCAGAGCAGTTACAGTTAGCTCTGGATCCAACTGGTTTTGCAGAATACTCCCTCGAGCCTGAAGATAATCAAAGAGAATGACACATCCGTCTGCATTTCCCACAACGAACTGTGATCTACAATAGAAAAGGTTCTCCACTTAAAAGATTTACCATTCTCTAAGGAAGGCAATGCAGAAGCCACATCACTGTCATGTTTCACACTAATTAAGAAATTTGGTAAAAAACGGAAAACCTGCTTAAATTCATATAGGTAATAAGATATAAAGTAAGAAAATTGATAAAAAATTAACTTAAACTCTGAAGAAATTTATCCCCTAACTTCTTTATTATCACAGTTAACATCAGCGCTGTAGAACTTATCTTAGCCCACAGACCATTTTCTGTACACTTTTGATTGATCATGGTTTGGCAAAACATTGCCCAACAAATAAATCTAACGGTTCATATTCATTTATTTGTAAAGCGATATTTTAACTCTCATCAAAAAATTTATATTATTTCAAGTTGGAAAAATTAAATAGAATATTTCTTTACTTAAAAAAGGATTTTTAATACTTAGTATTATAATAAAATGTAGTCATATTGTAACATGTGACAGGGTAATTTCTAACACAATTTTCTTTTTCTCTCCCCGGAGGACATGCTACACCATCAGATATTAATTCTGACAGCATAGATTTAAAACCCCAACATTTGATGAAAAGTTAGATGTAAAATGTATTCATGGTTTGTAAAAAAAGCTTCATGGGCCGCATTATGGTCCAAGCTGCTAGATGAACAGTGCTGATCTATACAACTTATAAAGCATAAATGATAGCTTCTGAAGTTTACAGAAATATATTGAAACAGCTTGCCTGATTTGCAAAGTGGCCAAACCAGACATAAATTGAGTTGGTATTAGTGAATGGATATGGTACAGTTCAATGAATACTTTTCCTTCTAAGCCACTGCTCTGAAAAAGGCAGTAACAAAAACTCACTTCTCTGCATGGCAGTCCAGTGCAGTCACAGGTTGTCTAAATTTCTCTATGAGAGGTACATAAGAGTTTTTCAAGAACTGAACAAGGCCTATATCTCCATCAATTGTTGCTAAAAGAAGGTAACATGTAGCTCATCAATATTCACTTGGTGAGAAATAAATACAAGCAGAGATCAACACTTACAGACCATGAAATCTCCAACTATAAATGGTTGTCTTTCTAAACTAGCATCAGAAGGGGGTAATTCCTCTTGACCTGCAACTCTAGAAGCTCTATTAATGACATTTTGTAGGGTGTTAAATATTTGGAAACAAGCCGTTTTCTCATCAGTTGATTTCGTTTTGATTTGGATTTTCTTTAGTAAACAATTTACCACAAGAAAAACAATATTATCAGGATCTAGGGCAATTTTCTCCCCAATTCGATCAAATAAACTGTTAACAATTTGATTTACCATTTGTTTTGGTTCTTGAAAGTCATAATCAATACTTAATTGATCAAAAACATCTTTCACAATCATTTTTGCTGTTTCACGTTTACTACCTTTGTGCAACATATCAGCAATGATACCCTGAGCTATAGATTGACTTTGTCTCCTTGGTTCACTCTCTCCTGGAGTTTCTCCAAGTTCTTCGAAGATTTGTTTTATTATCTCACTGGCAATCGCTTTCGGAGCATCATTCCTTGTATCTTCACTTATAGCGCTCAGAACGCTGTACAGAATATTTTTCACGGCAGCTTTCGCATCCTCCATTTCACCCCCTTCCTTTTCCATGTTCCCCAACAGCTCGGCAATCACTCCCTGAGACGTAGATTCTGCTTCTTTATACAAAGCCTCCTTGCGTTCAAGTTCATCCAGAACACAGTAAGCAAAGTTTGCAATAAGCTTCTCTGTCGCTTCAATAGCAGCTGAATACTTTGACTCCAACACAGTCAAAGCCTCCTTTATGATATTTTCTATATATTGTCTTTTGTCATAAAACTCATCAATATTCCATTTTTTTATTTTTCTGTACACCACTCTACATACATCTTCCATCGTTTTTTTTGAAACAGGTAAAGGTGGTAGTAAGTTCAATTCTGCTAATCTCCTCTTCTCTCTCATTATAATTCTGTCAAAAGCTTTCTCAAGAGTAGCAAAGGGATTGAACTTTTCCAAATTTTCACTGTCATCTGAAATATTTCATATGAAATCAATACTTATATTGTGAAAACTATTACACTATCAAAGTGTATACAAACAAAAATGTAAATCACAAAGGAAAATCATAATGTAAATTTTGAATGTTTACCAATGCAGTTAATAGAATTAACTTTAATCTGTAATTCAGACTAAAGAGAGATAATCCAGAATAAGAAATATCACACAACCATCCAAATTTAAGAAAAAGGATTCAACACCTGTGTATCAGATAGCACATTGTTCAAGAATGTTCTTGAAGAACATGAGGTGGCTTTTTGTTTTTCAACACATTGACAAGGCAAAGGCCTCAACTTCAACAACTGATCATGTTTAACAACAATGTAAAAATTAAGTTTTTCAAGTTACCTAATACAATTATAGTATCTTTAAATTTTGTCCTTATTGTTTGACCTAAGAAATGACGTTTCCCTAATAGCCCATATAAATCTTAATAATTACAATTTAAATTTTTTTTTTTTTTTACAAACAAACAATTTAAAAATTATAGGTCATTATGACAATAAAAAATGGCTAATACTTCATGTCAAGCATTTTAAAATAATTAAATATTTAGGGGAAAAAATCCCATTTTTCTGATAAACACATTAAGAAGTAACACTGATTATAACTTGTGATAAAGAATTCACATAAATATGATCTTACCACTAGATTCAGAATCTAATAACTGAATGTCGGCAACATCTTGATACCATAAATGGAAATTAATTGCAGTTATGGAGTTCAGTTGGAATGGTTGAACCCAGTATAAAATTTTTATCATTTTGTCATAAAAACAAATCTCTCCAGATTTGTTTCCCGTAACCACTACCCTAAAACATAAATGTATTATATGTAGAAAATGTTAACTATTTGGTCAAAAATTAACACGCTGAATGCACTGAGCTAAACACCCTATGTGTCCTTCCTTGCAATCATTTTCTAGTGCTTGGTTATTGGCTCTTTTTATGTATTGTTGAAATTTTTCTGATAAAACAATTTTATCCTGTACTCTGTTCTTTACTTTACCCCAACATGCAAATTTAATAATTATAAACTTTATAACAATCTTAAAATCTCAGGAGTAAATTGAGAATAGTGCAACAAGGAGGTCATATAAAATGTCACTTGAAAATGTTTGCCATACTTCCATAATTTTTCTCAGCCCCCATCCACAACATTGTTCATTCCAGGGTTGGAAGATACAATATCTTCCATCTGGAACTAAAGAATCATAACATAGATGGCAAATGATTGTGCTACAAACATTTTGCTTTTGCAACCATCCTCATAAGCAACTCAGATGATGGCACATTTTCAAGCATTCTTCAAGGAACGAGACAAGCTTATATTCTGAAGGTTTGCAGAGGACACCCAAGGAAACTAAAAAAATGAGCACAACGAAACAGTTATACTAGTGGTCACTGGTGTACACAAGAGGAGGTTAGATATGGCAACTGTATACAAATGTAACATGGAAAGAAAAAAAAGAAATCTAATCAAAATTTATGCACACCAAAAGCACGTTTACAGGTTTCTAGTGCTTTTTAAACATAACTCCAGCAGCCTGCTCACCCCATATGTGTAGGGGCTATTAGTATGATTACCTCCTAATTTCTCCCAACTTAGACTTGAAGTAAAAAAGATATTGTTTCCTGACTACGTCGTCTACACCCCCATTGACTGGACTATAAGAGTGTCATACTCATAAACTGATAGGAACCTTCTCTGTCTTGGGGAGTCATCCTAAACATGCTGTGCCAAGATCACTAATAATCAACTAATCTTGGACAGTTCTTGAAAATCTATTTCATCATCCAAGATCATAAAATTTCCATCTACCTTAAATGCTGAGTTTATGACACAAAGATTTTACCACTTACTATTCCGAAGGGGTGAAATTTGGTATTTTGAATGTTAGCTCTTTACTATATCTCACTAACTTAATGAGATATTATCTTGGTCTTCGTAAATGAAAATTGTTAACTGAGTTTACCTCGGAGTTTACGAATTATAACTTTTACTCACCTTTTCCATGTTGTTACTGGAAAGCTTTACCAGATGAAATGAGAAACTCCAATCAAATAAGTGTGTTGAAATCAAATAAAATTAATTACAAAGTGATGTTATCTTAATCGTAATGTATTTAATGATATATCTGCTTAAATTGCATATCACGATAATCAAGTCATTTTATGAACATTAGGTGAAAATTCCAGTTGTGAATAAAACTGAATTGTTGTTTCTTCTTTTATTAATTTTAAAAGGATGAATGTGTTTATCACTTGTTGTTGATGTTTTGTTTGATGAGAACATTGGCCAGTTATGTTAGCCTCAGTGTTCCCTCAAATGTTAAAAATTTTGTGAACGAGCAGTTTTGCTCGTACAAGTTGATAAATAAATAAAATTCAGGTCTTTCTAAATTGTATTTACATATGATTTTCAGGTTGTGATTCTCAGGATTGATACAATTTTCAGTTTTTTTGTCATAGGCGCCAACGGCATATCTTCTCACAAACTTATTAAGACATAATCTCTGTTTTTCTGTGTTAAGGTCGTTAAAAGAAATATTTAAAAATACTTTTCCAGGATTTTTGTAATTTCACTTTAAATTGATGAAAATGTTTGGTGTGTTGCCCATACAGGCTGAATCACTCATTAACACTGAGAGAAAACTACTAGAGATAGTACCTTGATATTTTGACAGATGGTGCTTATGTATTGTAGAAGCCCATTCACAGAGGATTGTTTGAAATTCTGATTTAGAAATGGATGGATTAGAGTGAAATATGTCTTTTCTTATATAATTGCTTTTCTTGTACATTAGTCAAGATATCATTATAATTATTGTAAATTAGTTAAGATATCATTATAATTTTGCATGTTAAAGTGATTTCTTTCTACACCAAATTATAATACGGTAAACTGTTTAAAACTAGTGTAGATAGCTTATCAAAGTAAAATTGGGCAGTTATGCACAAGCAGAATTGGGCGAGAGCCAAAAATAAGATAGAAGTACACGTGAAAGCTGAATTTCTTTCGTGCAAGAAAAGATGCTCTACTAATGAAAAACTGATGCATCAGAACTGTATCAGTTCCTTGCAGAAAACCGCTCTCAAATTTTCCAATGTGAGAATGTTGCCACCCAGCATTTTGTTTGTCGGAGACTTGGTTTCAAAATACGAGTAAAAATATGTACCAACTAATCAATAGAACTCATTCCCATCAATAAAACAATTTGGGTGCAATGCAATACGCTAGATATGATCGCTGAATGATTTGTCTCCCGGAGACTCGAAAGCATTGCCTTAAAACAATTTAGAAACGATAAAATTTTATACGAGAAGAAATTATATTTAGGTGATTTATTCACTGTGAAAGTCATCAAAGTTTAAAATCTACCCTTGAAAACAAAAACCAGTAACATTACAGATTTAACTTGTGATATCCAGCACTCAAAGATACTCTTCTATGTTACAATTATTCACCAAACAAACAAAAATTATATATAGGTTTAATTGTTTTAATCATTAATTTTGAAACTTATTACTCTACCTATTCAATACAAATTTTAGAACATACCTAAAATGGATTGAGTCAGTTTAAGATAGTGTTTTTACAACAGAATTATTGGTCTTGTCTTGGAAGACATGGACTAATAAAACCTAAAAATTTTCCCCTTTCCTCACGTATTTGGAAGTCAAATGATGATGATGATGTTAAAGTAGAGGAAGAAAAAATGTCAATTGAATTAACAACCCATATAAACAAGGAACTAATGTTATACCTCAAACAGTTGGTGGGGTATAGTGAAAATTTGTTAAATAATATAAAGTTATTGATCTTTTTGTTCTTATACCAGTAAGTAGATGGTGAAAAGACTGAAGCACAAACAAAGGTTGTCACACTATGTACGGCCAGGGTTAAAAATGACAACGGATTGGGACTGTAACCAGAGGCCTCCTCTCCTGCAAGGGCCCCAGGTATGCTACCACTTCCACCCGGCTTGCTCTGGTAGCCCACGACTCATCCCCATACAGGGGACAAGGGACCACATGCAATTCCCTATGCTGGGAGCACTTATATCCTGTTTCCATGTACCTGTGTCTCTAAGTGCAATTTCTAATCCACAACCTACACCAGAACCACTGGTGTATTGGGAGTGGAACACAATGGAATGATATTCCCTCATTTTCTTTTTTAAGGGAATGCATTTTGGGGCAAGTCCTTGAAACATATACATTGTAAATTTAATTTACCAGAACTAAGTATGACCATGATTATAAAACACTTTAGAAAAGTAATACAATTACATTGTTAGGATTGACATATTGTTTTCATTGAAATGTTTTGTAGTACTCTTAATTATTAAAAGAAAATTTTCCTGTCCTCAGTGAGAAAATGCCAACTCAAGGCAGATGTCTATAGTAACCATCTTCTTAAAATTATTCAATTAGTTATGGTCTATAATCAATAGAAATCTATGAAAAGGACACAAATGAAAAGTACATTATCCAAATTACTTTATTGTTAAATCCATTGAAGAAATATTAAAGAACATTTGAAGAACTGCTCGGCTCAGTTCCCTTTCCCTGAAATTCACAAAACAAATAACTAAAGGTTAATTTTATGAACCAATGAAAATGCATGTACACCCTCCACAATTCTTCTTGGGATATTATTTAGAAACACTTTTGAAATTAGATAAACTATTTCTGTGTGATTCCTGAGGTAGTGGAAGTGCTAGTGATTCATTATGATTTTGTTTCCAAACATTTTTCGCTGACTGTTATTGGATACTTTACTTATTAACTACGCAAGATGAGTACAAAGCCCAAGAAAACAACATTAAATAATTTTTTTAATAAAAAATTAAAATCTGAAAATAAGAATGAAACAAAATATGTGAAACAAATACTAACATGGGTACTTGTCCATCATCAATATCGAGACATGAAAGTTCTCGTGAAAGTAAAATGGTGAATGAAGAATCTACTACTGAATCAGAAGTAACACCGAACTGGCCCTTTGGTTGGAATAGTGATTTATGGAGTGAAAAAAAAAAATTCTTGGCTGACATGCAATGATGGAAAATTAGGATTTGACATGCGTTAGTGTGAAAAATTTAGAACCTCCTAAAAGTCAGGGGGTTTCTCTATCAAAGGAATGGTGCTTGATAATGGTTTCCTCTTATGGTAAAGATAGGAGTTCGGAATTGACTATTTTGCGCAAAAAAATCTTTAACCACTGAAATAGTACATCCCACTTTGAAACTGAAATTTTTTTAAAATTATTGACTGAACAAAAATTAGAAAATCTGATTGACAATATAAAAGATCGTGAAGTGAATAGTACATGTAAAGTATTCAGGAGGGCATATTACTTAGCTAAGAATGATCGACCATATTCTGATCATTCTGAATTGCTTCAACTTAAACAATTAAATGAAGCTGATATTGCTCATGGTTTGTGTTCAAGATATAGTGCTACTAACATAAATTCATCATATTGCTTAGGAAATGAGACAAAAATTGGTTCAAGAAATTCTAAATGCTCGTGGAAATATATCGATTATGATTGATGAAACTAGTACTCTCAGTAAAAAGTCAGCATTGATTATTTATTTAAAAAGTCAAATAGGAGAAATGAAAAATCCGCATTATTTTTTTCTTGATTTAGTAGAATTACCGGATCAGACAGCTTTTACAGTGACAGATTCTCTTTTAAAGTATCTTAATAAAAATGGATTAGATGATAAATATTTGCAACACCATTTAATCATTAAATATCTTAATACAAGCGATGGTGCGAAAGTTAAGTTAGGGAAAATTTGTGGGGTCAGAAAACATTTATCAGATAAATTTCTAAATTTAATCCTGTGTGTAAATCATCAGTTAGAATTGTCGGTGGGAGACACAATATCAGAGGTGCATGGGATAAATAATTTTTAAATATTTATGGATAAGCTATATAGTCTATATTGCTAATCACCGAAAAATCAAAGAGAATTAGAAACATGTGGTGAAGCCATTGAAGAAGTGGTGAAAAATATCGAAAGAATACTTAATGTGCGGTGGGTAGCTAGTTCATTTCGATCAGTATCTGCATTTTAAAAAGGAAGTACAGATGAACAGCATGCTAAGACTGAGAGAGCTATGTTTGTTGGACTTTATAATCGGTTTTCATGGAAACAATTTGTTTTAAATTTAGTTCTTATGTATGAGGTATTATTTGAAATATCTATTCTGTCTGAATCATTACAAAATCGAAATGTCACAATAGTCGATGCAGATTAATTGATTTGTCATTGTATTTTGCATTTAGAACTTTAAAGGATTCTTCAAAAGGTGATAAGTTAGTAGAAGCTAAACATGCTATTGATAAATGAAACTAAATTCTATTGATTTAACAAATAATGAAAGAGTAAGTATTATTAATAGAAATAAATTTTTAACTAGTTCAATAAACAATTTCAAACATAGATTGCTCACTGACAAAGATTCTGGTACAGGCATCAAATTATCAATGAATTAAAGATTCTTGAACCAAATGAATAGCCTTCTGATATTGATTAGCAATTAGGAAGAGTTGAAATAGAATAATTGTGCAAATGCTTTGATATACCATTTTTTTAAACTTTAATTGCGTACCAAGATAATTTAGGTAATGGTGGTCATTCAATTTCTATAGATTTGGAAGAATTGATGTCCAGTGCAAAAATGATTGTGTCTAGTTCTTCAGAATGTGACCATGGTTTTAGCTGTATGAATTTAATATTGACTGATAAGAGGTCACGTATTCTTAGTGACCATGTTACAAGTTTATTATTTATTAAAGTACATGGTCCACCCTTAAACTCGTGGAACCCAAATACATATGTTAAAACTCGGTTACATAGTCATAGATCTGCGATAGATCCACAAACGAAAAAAGCATGCATGAAAAATAATGTACATGATCCCTTATGTGAATTTGTATAAAAATAAAACATAAATATTTATAAATAAATAGGAAAATTATAATATATAATTGTTTAAAATGTATTAAGATAAAATGTGAAAAGTATTGTTTATATTTATCCATTTTTCATTTAATTATTCCTATATAACATTTTTTAATAGTTGAAAGATCGGCATACAAGTACTTTGTTATTTAGCAATATACCACTGAGCAGAACAGAAGTATTATGGGATGTGAAAGCGATCTAACATCTTCTTATTCTCCAGGAGGCTTGCTTCTGCACTTTCTTTGATATTATGAATTCCAAAGGAAAGGAAACTTCCATTTGTTTACATTGCACAGCAGGTGGGTGCAGGGAAAAGGGGAAAGCGCTGATCGCCCCACCTAAAACCTTAACAGTAAAACAAGTCAAACTGTCCCACAACAGATCCATCAAGTTCAGTAGTAGAGCTGCGCAATTACTAGGTCTCGGCACAAGGAGGAGGAGGAGATGTAGCCAACATCACGCTCCGGCCGATTTGAAACCGGGATATATCCAATACACATTTTGAAGCAGGCTGAGTAGGCCTGGGAGTCAGTCTGGATGTTGAGGTGTAATGAAAAATCCCCACCTTACCTGGTAAAAGGATCGAACCCCGACCGTCCAGCCAGTAACAGCGCCCTACCTTATCTCCGTAAGTTCGGTAACGGAAAAATTACCAGAGAATGCATTGGGAAGTGTTGACTGTAATCACCAATTAGATGAGTGGACAACATAATTGAAGCCTGACATTATCATATTTACTCAGTAGTGAAACGGAAAAGGCGCTGACTAAGCATCTTCAAGGGCTTTTCGTCGAATGCCGCTACCCAAAACTTTTTTGATCGATTGATTGATTGATTGGTTTTGATTGAAGTCTTACCTAATGTTTAGTTTTTGAATTCATTTTCTCTANAAATATTTTTTTTTTGTGATTTATTAAAAAAAAACTATGTCCGTTTTGTTTTAAATATTCCTCTCTGCTAACCAAACACTTAGCGCATAGTTATCCTGATATTTTCAATTATTACGAATCATAAAATGTGTGAATCATGAATCAACACACTCCTAATAAGAAAATAAAATATTAAGCTCCTTTTTATAATATCAACAGAATACCAACAAATTTGTATTTAATAAAACACACAAAAATAGCTTTTAAATGTGTATTATTATCAAACTTCGTCGGATATTTTGGAAAATATTGTTTTTAAATCGATCGGAACAATTAAAATCTAAGTTCAAGATTAATAACTACAATAGACCACCGTCCATACTAGGCAACAGTCTGTACATAAAATCCGACTCAACCCGGAGGAAAACCCGGGCCAGGATGAATAATTTTCATTTACCGATCGTTACGACACATTCACGTTTTCTTTCTTTGGAATTTGTAGTAAGTTCGTGTTATTGCCTCTCCATAAACAGTGAATAGAAAACATTATGTAACAGAGAACGAACCTCACGATTGACGTGCACCGCCTGAAGAGAAAGGGAATGTATGCTTTCCATCACACTGGTATGTACGGCGGGGTTGCATACACCGGGTCCGCTTCAGGGAATAAGCTCACTCCCAAGTCCCAAAATCAATTTACGTTTGTCTCAAATTTCTAGAATCTCCAAAACATCGGCTCTGCCCTCATTTGTATAATCGATTACATATATTGTAAAAAAATATAAAATTCCTTTTCTTTGGTGGATGGAAATAACATTGTTACAGTAACCAATATGCAACTGTCGTACGTGGATCTTCAGAAAATAGTCTATTCCTTCAATAATTACATTTTTATAATTATTAAAGGGTTTTTAAAATACACTTTTTGCATTATAGTATTAATGAAAGGTAGTGATTAAGAATAGTAACAAAAAATTCAATTCAACATTAATAAGAAAATCGTCGCCCCGTCGTTCGTCACAGGGGAGCGTGTATGCCTTTTGAATCCACCCCCCCCCCTCGCCGCACCGATACGAAATACATCGAAGGACACGGACGATTTTCTGGGACATACTTTCAGAAGAAACAAACAATTTTCATCTTATCTCCCATTTTCATCGATCCCGACTCTTGTAGGTTGCGAGGGCTAGGGTATCTTTCATTTTCCTCTTTTTTGTAATGTTTTGATATGTTTTGGTATGTTGTAATTCAGGAGGGTTTTTAGTGGGTATGATTCAGTCATTCGGCGAGTCTCACACGCGGGGAGAGACATGTCGGCTCTCCCTAGTGCGTAACTGCATTTTCCCTACCTGTACAAGTTTTAAGGGCTCTAATGACCTAGACGTCGAAGAGCCGTAAAGCCCCATAAAAAAAAGATACAAAGAATTTAGAAGACATAATCTCACAAAACAGTAAGGCACGGACCGGTTTTCGCTCTAATCAGCCCACAAGATTTTCACGAAGTTTTATTTCTTCCGCATTCGGTGAAGTGACCATTAAGGACATTAGACGCATATTACGTCAAATTCGAAAATTTTGACAGAATGTCACTTGAATAGTACACACGGTAAATTTGTGAATAAATTAGCATCACAAAAATAGTTGATTACGTGGTCCAACGCAGTTTGCAAAGAAAATGTATTATCATTGTAAAAATAATTGTTGAACAGAACGAACACGGCATAAAGCTAAATAAATAAACAAACTAAATAAACTTGAGCTTTGTTACGTTACACTGGAAAGGGCAGGGTGAAAATATTGCGAGGAGATTTACAAGCACAATCCCTTGAATTACCCCTCATAATAATAATAAATTTATTGTCAACAAACAGTACAAACTGCGTATGACCACGTGGAGGACAATAAACTAATTTACTCTCCGGAAGCAAGCAAGGGACGTATCCCATCAATTCCGATCAAGGGCCCTAAGGCAGAGGCGGATTCAAAAATTTCAGCAAAAATTC
Organism: Laupala kohalensis; assembly: GCA_002313205.1. Taxonomy (NCBI): domain Eukaryota; kingdom Metazoa; phylum Arthropoda; class Insecta; order Orthoptera; family Trigonidiidae; genus Laupala; species Laupala kohalensis. The sequence goes on along the minus strand of NNCF01127567.1, from coordinate 170,113 downwards.
CTAGATAAGATAAAAAGTTAGCTGCGAGTTTTAAAACTAATAGAATGTCAATATGTTTGTAATTTAACGCAAATATATTTGTAAATTTACATGTAAAAGTTATTATCGAACTATAGATTATTCTGAGTATAGTGTTTAAAAAATCATAAGAGTTGAAAAAAAACCCACTAAATTCACGATTTATTGTTGCAATAAACACGCCACTAGATAAAAGCCTAGAGAACCTGTACAAGAAATCCGCCTCTACCCGAAGGAAAACCGGAGCAAAACCCGGGCCAGGATGGCATCGAAAGTCAAGAAACACACCCTGAGGATTTTCTCCACGGTCACGAGATGCGGTGACATCGTTTAAGAAAGAAAATGTGGCGCTTGTAGTGGAAAAGGATTCCTAAAACCGTATTGATCTTCAGAGAGAATGTTATTTTTTGATAAAAAATGTAGAAGACGCTTATAGAACAATTTTTCTAGGATTTTTGAGAAAGTGGGTAGTAGAGATATTGGTCGATAATTTCCAATATTAAGTTTGTTTCCTTTCTTGTATAAAGGTTTCACTTTAGCTCTCTTAAATATTTTAGGAAGCACCCCTTCGGATAAAGAACTATTAAAAATATTTATGTGTGGATTTAATATAGCGTGGGACGAAAATTTAACAAAAACTGGGGTATATCATCTATGCCTGTTGAAAATTTGATTTTTAATGAGCTGATAATTCTCATGATTTCACTGGCGTTAGTTTCAGAAGTGAACATAGAGTGGAGCACGTGGGTGGATATATTCGGAG